>UCOH01012133.1:0-25683 GCA_900474275.1 Synergus japonicus
TATATATATATATATATATATATAATAAATCATATTATGTATAATACCTTCATAAATCACATGCATAAAACGCAGGACACATAAAGGTACAATTAACAGTAGGAGGATGCTTCCAAAGAGGAACTGAAACTAAGAAAATGAGATTATGACCCATTATTTATTATATAGAACAAAGAGTACACAACAACAATTAAGTGATCAAAATCGTGAGTTTCTGAATTATGGATCTTTTTGGAGATAAATTTAGAGGAATTTAATATGTACTCTATTTACTTACTATGTGGCTAACATTCGACATGAGTATTAATCTTGGTAAAATTCGAAACGACAATCTAGTACCATCTAAAGAAAAAGGCTGTGTTATAGTTTTATCCCTGCCTTCAATATCAGCAACACGAACCTGTAGAGAAAAAAATTAAGTGAACAAATAATGGACTATAATTATTTTTTTTAGTTTTAAAAATAATTGAATATGTTTTACCTGAATATTATGAATTCCACTTCTGTAATTGGAAGAATTAAAGGAAGAAACGTAAAGAGGTCCTTTCACGTTTCGGCACTTAAGCCATAAATCATCATCTATCTTAACTTCGACTTTTGTGACTCGAGCTATTGAAAATGCTAAAACCCTATAGAAATATCAAATTACATAATTATGATTTGGTGAATGTATACAGATTATTCAACGAAGTTTGAAATTACCTGATATGAGTAGAATCAACAATAGACTGAAGGTCCTCTTTTTGAGGCATTGCATACAATGCGTGTTTTGGATTTGTGACGAGTGCTACAGGCCACTCTCTATGATTTAGATCAATGAAAGAAAACTGTCCATGATCTACTGCTGCAAGACGATACCTATTTTGGAAAAAATATCTCATGTAAGTTTCATATAAAATAAATATTACGTAATTTTATATGAAAAGTATATATATTCTGGTAATACAGTATCTAATAGTCAGAGTAACTAATGAACACAGGAAATCATATTTAAATGAAGATTATAAAACTAGTAGTTATCCTGACAGCATTTAGGTTCTCAAACGAGTGCAATCTGATAGGCTTACATTCTATTATCTTTCCAATCCGCCAATTCTAATTCAAGGAAGCCAGCTTGTTGTAAAGTGTACATGTTAGGCACTGCACCTCCAAACATATGGTAATGACCACAAAGATACACTAAACCTTCCCTGTACCGCTCTATTATTTTACAGATAGACAAAAACGGCAGGTGTTAGTGTCAAAAGCTACAGTCAGGCACAAAGCAGTTTTAAGATAAGCTGATTTCTTTTTACCTAAAATGCTTCGAACGCCACCTTCACATTGTGCTAATATGCATGAAGTAGGATAGTGTCCGAACCAAATTATATAATCTCCACCTTTTGCTCTTGAATCTTCAGCGAGTCGATGTAATTTTTCTATCTCTTTCTCATTTAATGCACCAACAAAATTGAAGGGTCGTCTAGGTCCTGGTTGTAAACATGCATCAATAGCAATGAAAGAATAGGTTTCACCTCGAACTGTGACTCGATGCATATAAGAACGTGAGTGCTTTTTGCCTTGAACTGAATAATTTGCGTAATAATTTTCCTTCGATTCTATACTGAGAACGTTGAAGTTGTCTGAAATCAGATTTTTATTACATTTTCACAATTAAAATTTTAAAAGCAATGAATAGCTAGAATTTCTAGCGAAACAGAATATACAAATATATAATATTTATCTAAATAAAAATTGGATACGTATGATTGAATTTATTTGCAGAGAGGAAGTAAAAAATTTCTTACCATGATTGCCTCTAACGTCTAACCACACAGTCTTGTTCGTAACGTCGCTTTCATCTAGTACTCGCTTATAATGCTTCCATTCTTCCAATATTTGTCTCGATCCCATTTTATCTCTGGTTTTTGCATCAGTCAAGTCCCCTGTTTCAATATTAACAAATTTTTTTTTCATTTTGTACAAGTATTTTAAAATATAATAATAATAATAATAATAATAATAATAATAATAATAATAATAATAATAATAATAATTTCATAATGATGGAAACTATTTCTCAGTATGTTATTAAAGAAAGTACTGTTGTGATCTGAACATTAGAAATATTACATGTTTTGGAACTCTATCGTTCTGGTCGTAATAAATGTAAAAATATATGGACTCTGAAATGTTAAACTTCTAAATCATTTGGATAATTTATAATAAATATAGCAGTGTCATTTCTCAAATAGGGATTATATAAAATAGTATTAATTCAAAAAATTTATTTTAAGTCTGTTGGAGGAACGGACAAAAAGTCATTTTGTATAATTTTTAGGCCGCAAAAATAAACGGTTTGAAGTGCCGTTTAACAGGGCAGTGCCTCTTGATATGAGAACTGTTTTTTGAATGGAAAAGTTTCGGCTACGATGACCAGTTTGGTAACCCTAGCCGAAACTTTTCCATTTGAACTAAAGAAATTAGTTTTTTTTCGAAAAACAGTCTGTTAACACCATTCCTCACATCGAAAAACACTCCCCTGCTAAACGGCACTTCAAACCGTATATTTTTGAGTCCTAAAAACTATATACTTCGAAATGACTTTTTGTCTGTTGCTCCAACAACCTTAATATAATCTAATTCTAATCATTATTTACCAGATGCGAGAACAACTGTTGGCTTCACAACGCCAACTGTTTCATCGCAGAACTCTTTCAATTCTGTTATTCTCGATGGATCTCGAAATATACTTATGTGAATGTCTGAAATCTACAAGGAAAAACACATAAATTTTAACCACAGTAATTATAAGTAAACAGTAGTATTTGAAATTGATATACCCATAAAATATAGCATTACATACCTGTAAAAACCACATTAGATGTTCGAAAGAATCTCCAATTTCGAATCTCCTTGCTTCTGGCTTTCGTTGATCATTTCCATGTGTATTCTCATAAAGGGGTGTACTATTTAAAGTGCTAGAATCGACGTTTATTAGATTGACAACGTTTGCGACAAATACCGATAGCATGAGTATAAACATTAAAGTAATCACAGCGGATTTTGATGTTTCCATTTCTAAACAGTTAGGAAATCATTTTCGTAATGTTGTCACGGTTTTATGATATGCACTTAATTGTTCAAATAAAAAAACATTTTTTTTATAAGCAAAAAATTATATGTGGGCAGTATACACGTATGTATATATAACTTCCAACTGGATAATATTTGGCTGATATTCAGCGGTGGTGGGTTTCACTCCGAAAAAGCAAGTATTTTTTAACCGATGTAACGAATTGAAATTTCATGTTTGTTTATATTGTCAAAAAAGATAAGGATTCAAATAATATCTTGAATCAAGCCTCATATCACATTTATCACAGTGAATTCCACTCAAAAAATGTGGTCTGTCAGTCTCTGTTTGGTGCAATCCATGACTTCTGCGCAAGTTTTCCTCCTCCATTTTGCAAAAATCAGCTGATTTGTAATATAGGTGCAATGCATTCGTATTTTTTGTCTAACATTTTTGTCACTGAGCACTAAGTACATATTATGTTATGTATAGGAATTAGAAAATTATGAATATATTTAATTAAATAAAATGCAACGAATCCGTGTTTTTCTGGTATCAATGACAATCACTATCGCGTCGTGATCACATCACATCACAAATTCACAACCACATTTTTGTTTGTTGTAGCAGATTGGTCATGTTTATAAACATATTTTAGTTTTTGAAAAACATAATATTACGTATTTATAATATACGTTATTATATTTTTTTTAAAACAGTGATTTAGCACGATTCCTCACATCGAGAAATCCTTCCCTGCTAAACGGCACTTCAAACCGTGTATTTTTGCGGCCTAAAAATGATATATATATATCATCGAAATTACTTTTTGTCTATTGCTCCAACAGCCTTGAACAACCCTAAACCTATTTTTTCCCCATTTTCAACTTGAATAAAAAAACACCAGTTGTATGAATATTTTATTTATAAATGTAATTCTTAATTTGGTGGAAATGCATTTGTATCAGAATGAAAGTGTGTTAAAACGCAAACTATAAGTTAAGCATAACGTAGTAAGAAAAAAATACTTTTGAAATCGACGCAGTAGAGCTAAACTGAATAAAAAATATGAATCTTAGTTAGCACTTGAATCACTCTTTCATCGACTCTTCAGTAGGTTGACTCGGTTGAGATAGATTATTATCAGAGTTCTTCTTTTTGCTTCCGGAAACGATGTCGTCGATCCTTAGGAGCAAGATCGCAGTTTCAATCGCTGTTTTGTAGGTTTGCAACTTGACTGCAAGTGGCTCCCAAATACCTCTTTCCTTCATGTCGACCAATTGGCCAGTTTCGCCATCAATTCCCCAGGTTTTTCCTCCAGTGGCATGTTTTGCGCGCAGCGCAGTCAGTGTACGGATCGTGTTTGCTCCACAATTTTGAGCCAAAGTCCTGGGAATGATTTCCAAAGCTTGGGCGACTGCCTTGTAAGGCCACTGCTCGACACCAGCGAGAGCTCCGGCTTTTTCTGTTATAAGACGAGCGACTGCCATTTCCACAGCTCCACCACCTGAAATTAAAAAAATTGATAATTAGTTGAGATGCAACAAAAACTATATTATTTTTTTTTCTGTATAAATACTAAAATTTATTTAAAAAATATTTTTCTTACCAGGCACGAGTTTTGGCTCCATCAGCAAATTTCTAGCAACATGAAGAGCATCCTGAAGATTTCTCTCAGTTTCATTTAAGATGTCTTTGCTCGCACCTCTCAACATAATCGTACAAGCTTTCGGATCCTTACACTCAGTGATAAAGCAGAAATACTCATCACCAAGTTTTTTTATTTCGAAAAGTCCAGCACCAGTTCCGACATCCTCTTCTCTCAACTCATCAGTGCGATTAACAACAGTCGCTCCACAAGCTCTGCCAACTCTGTTGATATCTGACTTTCTCAATCGACGTACAGCAGAGATGTTGGCTTTCACCAAATAATGCTGGGCTAAATCAGAAACTCCCTTCTCAGTAAATACAACGTCTGGCTTCAAAGCGATAATGTCCTCACACATCTTCTTAACGTTCTCTTCCTCCATTTCCAAAATCTTCGTAAAGTCTGTCTCTTTCATGATCTCAATGTTGGTCTGAGACTCTCCTTTTTTGTACTCCAAGGGACAATCCAGAAGAATGATTCTCGGATTTTTAATCAAGCGACGCATTTTTGGATGAGTTACGTCCTTGTTAATCATAACACCTTTCAGAACAGTGCTGTCTTCGATGCTGCCTCCAGGAATCTTTTCCACTTTAGCATATCGCTTAATGTCAATTTCACGACGTCCATGTTCCTCGAACATGACTGTGTGAACAGCATCCAAAGCTATTTCGCAGGCAAGATCAGACCAGCGGCCAATGAATTTTGTACCAACACATGATTTAACGACCTCAGCGAGTTTTTTCCTGTCAGTGCGGTCGAGTTCGATACTTACTTGATCGTTGAGAACTGCGATCATATCTTCAAGAGCTTGACGATAAGCTCTGATAATGACTGTAGGATGCATTCCCTGGGCAAGGAATGGCTCTGCAGTTGCTAGAATTTCTCCAGCAAGGACAATGACTGATGTTGTACCATCGCCGACTTCCTCATCTTGGGTTCTGGCTATCTCTATCATAGATTTTCCAGCTGGATGCTGAACTGTGATTTCTCGGAGAATTGCATTTCCGTCATTGGTCATTACAATTCCTCCCATCGGGTCCATTAACATCTTTAGCATTGCTTGTGGTCCCAGGCATGTTCTGATGACATCAGCGATTGCCTTGGATAATACAAAAATATGATTACGGTGTGAGATGTTTTCTTTCTTTACAGTTAAAATAGGGTTTTTTTGTTTTTATCATATACATTTATAAATTTCAGTGGCAAAATAAGTGTTAAAGATTAACTTTCTTACAACAAATTATAATGGGAGATTAGGTTCTAAAAAGTTTTAAGAAATTATATATTAAAGAATTCTGTATAAATTAATGGCTTTTTAAATTATATTTATATTAAAACATTTTCTAACATTAGAAAAATCAACAAATTCATTCTTATGCAATTTCATTATTTCAGCTTTAGGACTACTGATAATTGAGGTTATGTATCAAAAGAATGATTTTTTTTACATTTCCCAAAAAACTAAACAAAAAAATTAATCAATTGGTACCTATATAGGGTAGAAAAACTTGAAATTAAACTTGTAAATTATGTTAAGCGTTAAAAGAATTTAAAAAAATGAAAAGGATGTCCAGAATGACTAATATATGTAATGCATTCCGAAAACGTTTTGCTCCAAAATAAGTAAGCTTAAAATCAATGAAAGCCTGAGACATATGATTATTATTGGAAAGAACTTGGGAAATAAACAATTAAAATAAAATCAATTATAAATAAAATCTAATATTTTGTCAGTGTAAGTCGCTAAAGTGCACACATGGGTGTACGTCGTGTATGTATTGTCGGTGAAGTCCTTATAAGGACAGATACGAATATTACGTCTGTATAGAAGACTCACCTTTCCAGCCTGAATATTCTCCCTCTGAACCTTTTTTCCAGAGTCACGTTTAGTATTTTCACCTGCAATTATGAAACACGACATGATTAAAATCCCATCAATTCTTTGTTCTCTTTGGTAACCAAAAACAAAATAGGAACGATATCATTGTTTTTAACTTACTCAAAACGACGATTGGAGCGGAACCTGGAAACATGATTATTTTTTGTTTCTGAAACAAGTGAGTTTGAAGTTTGATTTAAAAAGGGATTTAATCTGGAAAGAACTACAATTTCTGACTGACAAAGAACACGCGTCAGTTATAGAAAAAAGCGATTTAACAATGCGATCACAATTTTCCACCACGAGGACAAGACTCACTCACTCACTCACTGCGGACAAGATTAGAAGGCAGAAGACACCCGTTTAAGGGGGGAAGTATATGTGTACATACATATGTGTATATTGCTTTTCAAACTGCGCATGCGCTGTACATTGTTTGGCGCACTTTTTGACTAACTTAAGAATAATTGTATTAAATAATGATTTATTAAATTATTTACTTATTGTATATGAAAAATTACGTGAAGTACGTAAAACTCGTTTTTAAAAAATAAGCCTTCTACATGTTTTGAAGGGGAATAATTGTTTACCAATATAAACCTTTCTAATATATATATATATATATATATATATATAACTATTTACAGTTTTTAACATTTATGAAATTAAGAATTAAATCGGAAAAAATACAATAAACTAAGAAGCCGGATTAAAAAGTATTGATCAATTAAACTTTAAACTACGCGTATTTATAACGTAATTAATAAATAAAAAAACTCTGTTGTATTTTCATAGAAAATTATAAAATTCATTGAGTTTCTTTTATATGCAGATATATATCTGCATGTAAATCTTATTATTCTGAATATGTATATCAAGTATCAAAAATTATTTTCGTCAGAATTTTCAATGTTTCACTTTTCTCTTTTATTTAAACATGACGCACATGAAAACTGACTATGTACTCGGCATTGGTTCTCTGAACGGATATTGCAAATGGATCCGTCGGATGGAAAGTAAAAGCTACCAATCTTCTTGCAACAACTGGTGGCGTACGGCCCAACATTCCTGCGTACATTCGAAACTTTAAGAGTCCAGAATCTCGAGCGTAAAATCTGAAAAATATATTCATTTCATTACGGGTATTCTTTAATATATTCGTTAAAATTATAATTTCATAAAACTACAGATACTCAAATATTTTGAAAGATTGCAAACCGAATAGGATGTTCTCCGCAGGCCTTAGGACGTTCCATCATTGACACCCACTTTTCATCGTAAGAGAATAGGGAAAAGTCCAGATATGGAGAACTAGAATAAGACTGTGCACAAATTGGCAATTGAGCAAGTAATCTTTTTGTGGCTTCGGTTATTCCACCATATCGAGCACTAACTATCGTTTGCTTAAATCTTTGCTGCATTATTCTGTAAAAAAATAAACTTTTAAATAATAATATAATATCATTCGAAAGGTTTGTCGACTTAGAAATATTAATTCTCTTAAATAAAGGTATCAATGTCTGGATTTTCAGCAAATGCAGACAAAGTATTTGTTTATAAATACCATGGGTTCTCCCCTTTAATTGCAACAGATTAAAGTCACTAATAATTTCGCAAAAAAATCCAACTCAGAAAAAGATACTGATACTAAATATAATCATACCTGGCATAGATATTGTTTGAAGGCGAACACATGAACTGACAGTCGGAACTCATTCTTGCATTTCTAAAAAAGTCGCTGAAGTTCTCAAACTGAGTCAACAATTGTGTGGAAGCATTATCGTAAGCTGCTAAAACTTTAGCAGTGACCATGTTGTAAACAATTAATAAAGCTGGTTGAGCGTTCGGCTCATTCGCTTGCAATGTTGCTACTTCTTCAGTTGAATATCTCACAAGTATATGATTTGTGTCCAGCAACTGCATCTTCCACATTCGCATGGCGTTGTACTATGAGTTAATTAAATGTTAGTGGTAGTAAGTTTTTAATTTACAATAACAATTTGTTTGGAGATTGCATACCACGTCAAAATACTGATAGAATCTTCTTAATTCAAAAGGGTTGTTTGTGGCGTAACTAATACAATCTGCTCGTTTGTAGAGATAAACAAGAAGTTTGTGTTTAAGACTATTGATCATGGAATCTTTAAATGGTCTCGTATTTATACCTTGCCAGGCACTTGTAACTAAGTATGCTTCATCTTCTAGGCAAAACCTAAAATAAAAAATGAAAAATGAAAATTATTTAAATTATATTTTGTTAATTATCTTATTATTCACCAAATTTGTAATACCTGCCAATAGTTCTCACGTTTATAAACATTCCATCTAAAATTTGAAATATGTGTATCGTCTGGTGCTGCACAGATAGTACTGCTAAAATATCTTTGTACAAATAAAGACCTGAAAAGTAGAATTATTTTTATTAAGACTACAAAAAATAAATAATGAAATATATAAAGGAAAGAATGTAAAATAAAATAAAGAGAGGATTTAAACCTTGATTGTGGGACAAATAAATTTTGTCGGCCTTAAAATGTCTCGTATCACAAAGTTTTCCACAGCGCAAATCAACTAGATGTAAACTATAATCTTCAAGAGGAGATCTAGGATTTGGGGTAAGTGCTTCGTTATTTGAATATATCTATAAAAATAATGACATTCGTACATGTGTTAGATACCTTCTTTTTTTTCATAACATATTTTATGAATTTTATTTATTTATACATACCTGATAAAAATGTGGCCTGAGTTCATCGGGAATATGAGCAGCTGAACCAACAATGAGATATCGCCCATCTTCAGTAAATAAACTACATTCCCTATTTAATTGTTCGTTACTTTGTACAACATTTACAATCCATTTAGGCTAGAAACCAAATTATTAAAATGTCTTCAATTATGAATCACTTCTTTCAAATGTAAAAATGTGTTTTTTTTTTAAATGTGAAATTATCTAATACCTTAAAAAACCTCCTAAAAATGTCCCTTCTAATGTGAAAAGTTCTTTCCTCATTTTTTTGTCCAATGAATTCTCCTTTGCAACCATCGAGCAAATCTGCAGCAGCCGAAGCCCCTTGATATTCATAAACTTCAATTGAAGTTTGATCAGCACTGAATGCAACTAAATACCTTCCATTTGGACTAAATTTTCTAAGGAAACATGGTGGTTTTTCTACATTCACAACCGTGAAATTTGGAAAAACATTTTGGTAAAATTGCCTCGCGATAAGGACCTGAGTTCCTGGATATAAACATCCTAGAGTTTCCCGACGTCTCAGGCGAATTGCTATATTCTGAGGACTTAATTTTCGTGGAATAATTGAACAGGGATCTTTCACAAATTCGTTCTTTCCCTCCTTTTCCGCCATTCTTTGTAGTTCATCAAATTATTCATAACAAATTTAACAACTATATGTAAGAAATTCTCCGTCTTTGCGTAATAGTTGAAATTTCACGAATGGTATATCTAATCACTAGAATCTATTAAGTAATAACACAAGTACACAAATATTTTGAACTTAATTAGCAAATTTTTTATTTGTTTGGCAATAATTTAAATGATTAATGATTAAAATCAACAAATTTCAAAAGAATTTCAATATATACATATGAGCGCAATGTTTATATGCGCGTATATTTTCTTGACAGATCATAACCTCAAATTGTCACTTTTTCAGTTCTTTCAAAGGGCCTGAAGATGACCTGTAGGACCTGAAGCAGGGTTCGGTAGTGACGCGTCACTCGAGGTTTTCTACGTACAGATACGTTTTTGACGTATGTATGCCTTCCCCCCAAACATGTCAACCCAACCCTGATTTCCAATTTTCCATGATTCAATGGAAAATCTTAATGAAAATTCCATCAGGGTTGAAATTTCGATTAACATGTTTACAAACGAAAACAGAGGAAGGGCAGAAGGAAGGCTTCATTGAACATTACTGTACTTTATATATATATATATATATGTGTGTGTGTGGATTTTGTGGAAATGTAGTGTTGAATTGTCGATGACAAAGTTTGAATCACGAAGGAAGAGTTTTGAATAAATAAAGTAGGAGTATTTACTGATGGCTACTTGGCCGCAGTGGCGGAGTGGCCTGTTAATTTATAGGTTAATTTTTTATATATATTTAATAATGGATAATAATATATGAATATATATACCTATATAATTTTTTTTAGCCTATAATTTTCAAATTATATATGTATATTAAAATAACAGGTAAAATAATAATAGATATTTGATTAGCAATTACAAGATAGGCAAAACAGCAAAACTCGTTTGTGTACAAGATTATCTAAACTATGATAATTATCCCACAATTTGATCAATAATCTAACCAGGATGTAAAGACATTTCCTCTACACATATATCGACATTTTGTAATAAAAACCTACTGCATAACACATTCTCTTAAAATTGTTGATAAAATCCGTTTAATATTTGTTTCAGTTATTAAAAGAAGAGCCTACGTGAGCGATCTTTAGACACATAATCTGCAGGAAGAAGTAAAGTTGCACGAGAAAACACGGTTATAAATCGAAAAGAATTTAATGATCTTAAAAAACAACTACAAAGTAATCATGTAATGAAGGCCTCACCTGAAAAATTACAGTCAGATAATATTAGCGTTAGTCCTCGTAATGATCTCGTTACATCATCTAAAATTAACCCCGAGTTTAACGGTACTTCCCATTTAGGTGATTTCGAAACTGTTAATATGAGACACGATATAGATGATATTATTAATTGGGAGCACATAAACTTTCCATCCGATTTTGAGTTAGATTGTACTTCATCGGAAGTACTTCTTCACATCCTTGATTCCGAGTTAGAACTACAGACAGATCCTTTGTCTATTGAAAATGAAAGTAAAGACAGAAAATCAAAAAAGTTAGTGAATCAGTTGTCTTTAAAAAAATCTGTGAATAAATCAAATCAACAAAAATCAAATAAAAAAGGCAGACTACCTTTTGGTATAAAAATGTCGAAGGCTGAAATCAAACCGAAAAATTTCATTAAAAAATCTAGATCTTCTGATCTTTTTAAAACTAAAGATTCCTCCTCACATGATGTGAATACAGAGATAGACGTTCATGATATTTTGGAAGAAGTTTATCAAGTTGAACAAGAAGAAATGTTATCCTCTCAAACAATTGAAGTAAGAAAATCATTATTTAGCTTTCAAAAATGATCATTTTTTATACCTATATAATTTAAATTTTTTTTGCACAGAAACTTCAACTCATGGAAGTTCGTTTAATACATAAAGTTCCAGCTCAACACAAAATTGAAAATAATGCTGGATCTCGTACTCTCACGCTACGACAGAAAAAAGCTTTTGAAAGGTACACGCCAATGATGACAGGACATTTTTCTGAAGAGGAAGACAGCATTATTAAAGAAAACTGGAAATCTTTCTGCCAGGTGCATTTTCTGTGGAATATATTTTGATATTACTATTACAAGCTTGCATTTGAAGAAAAAGAATTTTAATATGTTTTATCCAAGAACAGATTCATAAATGGGATAAGAGAAATGTACAACCTTTCCTGTACATGAGACATCAGGGAAAATATTATATTTCCGACTTGAAAGAAAGGCAAAAGTTCGTTCAATTTTTGGCAAATGGACTTCCGTGTCGAACTTTATACAGCGTTAACTGCCGGTTTAGAAATTTGTTCGGAAAGAAGTTTCATAAGGCGTAAGTTTTATGACTAGTTTTCATTCTAATTTTAAGTTGAAATTTTAATTAAGAGTAGTAAAATTATAAATTACCACTTTCATAATTTTTTTTATCAATATTTATCCAAATGTAGAAAAGGTCGATTCAGTGAAAAAGAAGATAATAAAATAAAACTCTACATGAAAGGTGCCAGAGAATCAAATAAAAAGTTTTCTCAACTCGCTAAAATTTTGGGAAGAACAAGGCAATCAGTTTGGTTTAGATATCAATTATTGCAGAAGTATTCTCCACCTGATTGTGAAAAAGTAGAAAAAAAATGTTCGTACTCTCTTTCGGATTTAATAATTCTTCGAAAACTTAAAAAATTAATATTATATTTACATTATTGACATAATATGTTCTACAGATATAACGGAAGTGACTTGGACTGTAGCTTTGATTGAAGAATTTATACAGCAGTTGATGGGTGCAACTTTATGTGAAGACGTGAAAGAATTGAAGTACGCTGTAATTCCGAAAGTTGTTTGGAAAGAGATGGAGTCGAGAATGCACATTGATTACAAGATATTGAAAGTTTTCTGGTTACAACAACTGCATATGCAGTTATTTTCATCGAGTCCTCTTTACTTAAATGATATTAAAATCAAATTGATTGAATGGCAAGTGTTAATACTGATTTGGAAGAAATTATCTTTCATACCCGAAAAAGTTAAGCAAGATTTACAATGAATATTTCACTTTTCTCGATTTTACAGTTTATACTCAAGTGATATTTCTCATCCCAAAGAGATAAATTGGTCTGACATTTGTACACTCTTCAATGGTATGACAACAGCTTTTTTGTGCCGTCTATTTTACGGATTTATGCAGCACGTTTCAAGAAAACAAATATCCAGAAATTTTTCCGGTAAATAACTTGAATTTAAATTTTATTTTAAACTGAAAACATAATACTTCACAAATAAGTATATATATACTTCACAAGTAAGTATATATATATATATATATATATATACTTATGTTTTTTTTCTTACAGAAATTATGGAATACCTTCACAATGTAATGATTCCCTCTTTAAAAAATCAGCCCAGGGTCAAATTCTTACCCAGAATTTTATTTGAAGATGAAAGAATCAGAATTCTTGATGATGTGTGCGAAGAAGAGGAAGGAGAAGAAGAGTTTCCAAGAAGACGAAGCGATAGATTAAAACCTTCTCATGAAAACAGAAGAATCGAGCAAAAAGATGAATCTGGTGTAACTTGGTCGTTACCTATGCGAGAAAAGTTTTTAAAAACTTTACTCGCCGTAACACTTTGCAAGCACGTAGAAGAATTAAAGGATGCGATAATACCCAAAGTTGTCTGGGAAGAAGTAGCAGAAAGAATGGTGGTGAATGAGAACAAATTAATTGAGTTGTGGTATAAAGAGATGCATATGCAACTCTTTTCTCCGATTACGATTTACATGAACGATGTAAAAGTAAAGTTGATCGTAGTGTAAGTTTAACTATGTCGATAAAGTTGTAAATTGGTGATTTAAAAATTTTATGAATGTGATTTTTAAGTCTCATAATAACTATTCTTTTTAAGGATCTACGAACTACAAATAAAAGAGCTAGATCTAATAAAGTGGCCTAAAGTGTGCAAATACTTCGATGGGATGACGACATTTTTCATCTCTGAGGTCTTCTTCAATCTTGTGCGTACGGCTCAACACGAAAGCGATTCTAATAATTTCGGTGGTATGTTATTATCATATACATAACATTTTTTTTTCACTAAACGCTTCAGTTAGATGTTATATGAGATTATAATTATTTTGAAAAATGTGTATCCTAACTGCTGAACTTTTGAAAATTTGAATAAATATCAACACTTACAGATATTATGGAATACTTGCATAAAACAATGATTTTGAAATTAAAACATCAGCCAAATGACCAATTCTTGCCTCGAATTTCCTTCAAAAACAAAACACTCAGTGTTGTAGTCGAAGAATTTCAGAAAAAAATTCCTAAAGAAGAGAGAATATCAAGCAACTCTGGTTCTAGTTCTAATACATCAAACGCAGAATTCGAGAATGGCACGCATATAACCTGGACAGTGACGATGCGTGAAAAGTTCATAAAGAAATTACTTGTTGTTACATTTTCTACAAATATTTATGATCTGAAAGGTGCAATAATTCCGCAAGTAGTATGGGATGAAATGGAGAAGAAAATGAAAATAGATCAAAAACACTTAAAGGAACTATGGTACTACGAGTTACACTTACAGTTGTTTTCATCAAATCAAATATTCATGAACGACATAAAAATAAAACTGATCCGATAGTGAGTTAAAAATAATATTATTGATTTGAAAAAATGTTACGTATTCTTTTCAAGTTCGTAATTGTACTCTAATGTTCTGATTTTTAAAATCTTTTATACAGTTTCTACAGCACAGATATAACTGAAATAAGCCAAATATTCTGGCCTAAAGTATGCAGATATTTTGATGGATTTACTACATTTTTCCTCTCGAAGGTTTTCTATGAACTTGTATGTTCAGCTTCGGAAGACATTAACTCTGTTCAATTCACTGGTATATAATTATTACTTTATGAATAGGTAGGCTAAAAGTATATTTTTCTATTACAATGTCAAATAATAAAATTTATTTGCAGATATTTTGGAATATTTGTATAAGAAAAAAATACAAAGTATAATTGATCAAGGCACGGACGTAATGTTGCCAAGGATAGTCTACGAGAGAGGATATATACGAGTTATTAACGAGAATTTCAAAGAAGAAAGTTAAAAGGGTTCAGTATTTGTAAACTCTAATTAATATTGAAAGTTACTATTTTCAAACTGTTTATTTTTATTATTACTTTGGACCAGGATTTGAATAAGTAAATCCACAATGAGCGGTTTTCCTTTTATTACAATTTATTATTCATATCTAGAAGTACTTTTCGATAAATATTCTCGAATATTATAATAAATAACAACATATATTATGCGATCACGGATAAAATCCGACACTAACTATTATTCTATGATATACGCGCAGTCGTGTGGACGGATAAAAAGTTTGATAGACGACTAAAAGTAGTGCGTAGTGCATTGGCACGACTCATTCGTTTTTCGGCAGTACTTATAATCATTTGTCTTTTCCATACAAATATGCATTTTTTCTGTCAACGCAGAGTAATAATGGTTACATATATAGTATCGGATTCTCTCCGTGATCAATGTATAGGAGACAGAGTGTCTTTCTTCATATAGTTATAATCGAAAATTTGAATAATATGTAAATTCAGTACTTAATTATCATTAATTATTAATTAGATATTACATACTATTATTAGTTTCTTATAACAAAGATGAATTTTTCGGGGTTTGGAAAAAAACAGCTTTCATATTTTACAAAAGGTATACATTTATTCAAGGACTTTTTACATCTTATTTTAATAGTTATTTGTCTTCTTTATTTACAGTTACTTATTAATTTTATATCCAAATATTACATTTAGACAATTGAAATTACCATGCAAGTCGTAATTTATTTTAGTAACAGTTTTCCTCAATCTGAAGAAATTTTTATAAAATACTGCAATATACAATTAATTTGTCTAGAAATTTCTAACCGTTTGTATACCGGCGAATTTCATTTAACCCAGGGAAAAGATAAAATTGAAGCATTTGCGAATAGAATCTTATAAATGAGAGTCACAAGATAATCGACCATTTTTTACGGAATAAAGTTAACGATATTCATATATAATTCTCTCGATTTAAAAGCTTTTTTTTCCATTTACCGTCGCTTCAATTCTGAGGATTTTTTAAAAAGCTTTACATGCTTTTGCATTAGTAAGGACTATTGATTTCTCGGAAAACACAGATTTCTTTGGATTATTTACCAAAAATTGAAGGAAGGGAGAGTTAAAAATCTTGCTATTTCTATTATTCGTGCTAAAATGATAAATCTAACAAGGTTGCGCGATGACTTGTGTGTGAGAAGAAAAGAAGGGCGGAGGGTGATTTTCCAGAAAAAAAACCACGTGACCATCATATTTCATAAAATAAAAAAATGAAAATTATGTAATATTTTGTGTATATGGTAGCTACATAATATAATCTTTTTGTGTGACCGTCGAAGAAATGCCCAAACCGCTGTTGAACCTTTATACCGCCCAGTAAAAAATGGTACTTTTGCAGTTTAAGAATTTCTTGAATAAAGCTTGTAAGTCATTTGGACATTGCATCATTGTCCCAATAGCCTCGATTCACTAAACACTAAATTTACTACATCTAATATCCATTATTGATTAATCGATCACTGGTTGAACGAATATTTATTATATAATAAATTATTGAGTAGCTTAATCAGGTGGTCATTATATTTTTAGATTTATCATGCATGAAATTCAAAAATTTGCTCAACCAAGTTTTCAAGAAAAAGGAGAAAATGTACAAAAACTTCAAGGAGTTTTTAATGCAACGATAAATATGCAGTCTTAAATCCATTCCATTTTTAAATTTCAAAGTTGAAAGACATTCATACTGAAAACTATTCCATAATCCACCGTTGCATTTGAAAAAAGTTTAGCTTAGTTCTAATTTTTTCTCGTCTTTTGGCTTTTCTTCAAGATAAAATTAGTGAACAATTTCAAGTCAACCGTCACAAGTAAAGTATAACAATAACAATTTACAAGAATCGGTGCACTTTTTAGCCAAATTCATCCATAGGTACAATTTACCAATCAAGCTTTCGATGAAAAAACTTAACAATTCGGAATTTATGTCAAATTTTTTAAATCTGGTCTCATGAAAAGCATCGCGGTTTCACGCGGGTTCTAAAACTGGAAATCATTGCTAGTTTAACCATGAAAACATTCTTCACTCGACAAAATCATGCCTTACGGTATTAAAATACTGTGAGATGGCGTTTGCAGATTGAATCGCAGATGATCTTGGAACCACGAACTGCATAATTAAAATCATCGCCTGGAACATGGGCCTACTTAAATCTAGGCGCGTTTACAAAAGGACATCACATTCACTTAAACTATATTTCTAGAGAGAAATGACTTAAAGAATGAATTGTAGACAAGAAATTCTGTTTTTTTTTTTACAAATTGCCTTACAGTTTCTCCGACTGTTCAAAGTGGCAAATGCAGGGGTGTGTAACCTTGTGATTCCTTTCTCTCAATAGAAAAATATCTCTAGGGCCGTAGGCAATAGCCATTACAATCAGATACTGATACAGAAAATTATCTTCACATGTAAAGGACGCAATTACGTTGCTCTATAGAGTCAAGTGAGTTCGTTTTTACGCCGCAGTCACTGAACCTTTCGGTTTAATCATCATCGTGGCCTTCTTCAGTGTGTAATCCCACCCTCTCCAGCGGAACCAGACGATTCCTGAAACACAAAAAGTTGTTCTTTAGTTGATGCTTTCCAATACATACATTTTTCAAGAGATTTCAGTTCTATTCGCCTCGACGTTTCTTATATGGAAAGGAAATTTTTACTCACTTGTACTATATATTTTTCAATTCATGAAGTTTTACTGAAAACTTAATAACTGACTTTATATTTAGTATAATAGTCATATATACTATTATATTCTCATCAGAGAAGATTTATATAAAATTTGACCCCCCCCCCAGGTTTTGTCAAATGTCCGCAATGTAGAAAATTCCTATATATGTAGAATCCTGTACAGGAAATTAATATAATTTTTAGTTTGAGAACAAGAAAACTTTCAATAGAATTGGCCGATTGGATTGGCCGATTCAGGAAAGAATGGCAGACTAACGAAAATCCTGATATTAAGATCGAGCTTAATAATTTCTTTATTTTATTTGTGGTCATTTAAATAATATTTTACAATTCGATTTTGTATAATAAAACTTTTTTATTAAAAAAGGTCATTATTGCAACTTTTGTTTCTAAGTGAATTAAGAATTAATGAGTGGAATTAATGAGTAGAATTAATGACAAAGTTCATCGACAAAGAGAAACTCTCAAATAAATATTAAATATGATTAATATTCATGAATGAAAGCGAAGATAAACACTTTTGTGATTCAGAAAGTGAAGTGGTACTTGACTAAGTACTTACCCTGTCGTGCAGTGAGATCCTGAGGGTCATTCAAATAAAGACCATTCAGTCCACGTCCGCAAGATTTCCACCACCAACCACCCTTTAGCATCGAAGCACAATTCAAGGATGATCTATCGTTGTCCCTGAAGTCATTATGTTCATTTTTAATTTCATTTATATAAATAAAATTTGCAGTTTTGTATAAACAATCGAATAAAATTCGAAAAAAAATAAACAATTTATTTTGAAGGAACTAGTAATTAATTTTTAATTTAATTTCATAATTAGGAATTTATAAAAAAATAGATCATTTCTTCCAATGATAATTTATTATAATTACCGAACTACAGTATTATCGGTGAATTTGTTCATGCGTTTGAACATACATACATACAAATATTTAAAATACAGGATATTCGAATAGAATTTGATTGTGCGTATGTATGTATGTTCATTTAGGTTTACAAAATGACACTAAAGTACCTGTTGTAAGTTGAGAAAGGACTGTTGTTGGATCCATACCAAGGATCATTTAGAGAGTCACCTGCATTTCCCTCGTATCCATCGATCTCCAATTTATAATATTCTCCCTCAGAATAGATCTTGAAATGAGCATATTGAGCATATCTGAAACAAAAAGGTATTGCTGGTATATAATTATCAATATCTACTCGGAAGCAGCATCTTGTAAATTTGTGGGATTCTATATTTTTGTTGTCTGACACACACGATGTGAATTCAATCGAGAGGTGAGCAACTTTCTAATTCGCAGATTCAAATTCAGCTCGAGATAAGATGGGAGAAAATGAATATTGAATACGGTATTTGATAGATTATTTTTTAATTTTTTAAATTACTGTATACATATACCTTTCATTTATTAGTAAAGAGAATTAAAAAATACTCCCGTTTTCATAAAAACTAAATTATAACATTTTTTTAAATTAAATAAACACTTTGGCTTGTTAATTCAACTAAAAGTACGAAAATTTGGTTGAATCAATTGAATATATTATTTTATCTGAATAATCGTGTGTAATGAGAGAGTGTCTGCTCATATAAATTAATAAAAATATTTCAGTGAACTTTGGCATTATGTTGCCTGACGGCAAGTTGAGATTGTAAGTATAATAATAAAAATGTTTATATTTCAAGTTCGCACGAACGCAATGCGAATGACGATATGAGACTATAGATACATATATTCGAGCTTATTCTGGCACATAACTTATTATTACTCGAAACCTGCAGGGAAACTATAACATATATACACGTTTGCTCGCGTAATCGATACTTCAAGAACCTTTAAAGGCATTGGTAAATCACAAGATGAATCTGCTCACAAGAAGTAGTTTACCGAGACATGAACAAATTTGTACAACACTTTGATTTCACGTACTCCGCAATTTCGAGATCAAGATCTAGACTCTACAGTCATAATCAGAGTTGATTTTTTCGTTACTATAAACTTGTTCTTTTCTGTCATTACTTTTCAGAGCAAGCAACTTTTTCAGGATTTTGTTATAACTTTCCTTCTTCTTTTATAAGTGTATATAACTTTTATCAAAAAAATTTTAATGAACGAACTTAAACATAAATTTCTCACCTCTTATTGCCCTCGAAGTCTTCAAGCTCGACTCTTAGCATATAATCTTCATTATTCGTCAACATATAGATATTTTCATTTCCAAGCCAGAATTCCCTCGCAGGATCTCCAAATCCATTTTTGTAATCAGCCCAGTCTCTGTTGAAATTCTCTCTGGGTTCTCCATAATCGTCTCTTCTTTGAATTATCTGTAAACAAGAAAATCGAAAACCTAAAATTGACGTACTTTATAATGAACATTCAGTACATATTAAATTATACAAGACATGCCTGCGATGGTAAAACATTAACAGCATTTTAATAGAAGGATAAATAGAGAACAATGTATTATTGAAGATACATATTTTAAGATAAAATATTAAAAAGTTACATTCTTTGCAGAGCAATCAATGTACCAAAGTTTACGACGTTTACGTCTCCAAGCTTTTTATTTATGTAATTTATTTTTTATCATTGTTGCGAAATTTGATTATATTAATAATTATTGAATAACAATATAACGCTGATTTTTTACACAGAATTATGAATAGAGATTATTTATAAAACAGTAATTTAATTATAATTATTGGTTTAATTAATCATTTTATAGATTCTTTATTTTGATAATAATGAATTGCGTATTGTTTTAATAATTAGTTCAAGAGCTGGGAAATTCATTAGAACGTGCAATTATTTACTAATTTTAATGGAGGTACTACAAAAAATATGCGGGAACATTATATGGATACAGGAATTTATTTGAAAGTTCATCATGTATTATAGGAATCGTGAGTGTCTTTCAGTTAATTGCCACTCATAGTATTGAAAAATAATTTCTCTATCATTAGTTTAGTGTCAACATTATAATATAATTACTCTATAAAACCAATTTATGAAAAAAATTTGTACTGAAAATTTAATTGCCCTTCATTTATGGAAAACAATATTGTACCTAATAATATTTCAAGGGTTTTAGAGATTGAATAATTAAACTGCTGCAAGTGTCTGAATTTGAAAAGGCCCCACAAATTTTAGCTATTCTTTATATTTTTATAGATACATTTTTTTTTAGTATTTGCACCTTTTCATAAACTTGGACAAGATGCTCAAACTTCAGTCATACAGTACGTATCTATTTATACATATATAAAGAATCTTAAAATGTACCTGAATAAACTAGATTTAAATAAAAAAAGAAAAAACGAAAATAAATAATAAGAAAGACTAGAATCATTTATAGTTTACTGAACTATATTAGAAGACGTCTCTAAAGTGATTTTGCAATTATGAAATTTATTTTTAAAGACGTAATAAATTGCTTCGTGTTTAATGAAATAAGGAAAATAAATGTCAGAGCTGTTTATTTAATTCGTGTACGTAGGACTAAATGAAACGTATCCTGGAAGACTTTGAGGATCTTTTTATTTTTTTCTGCGATATACCGAAGTTAAATTCAAAAACAATATTACATACATCAAATTTATAATGTCGCAATAATTCGTTATTAAATATAGAATCACTTTATTTTAATCTCTCATCAGCTTTAAGAGGCCGATAAAAAGTCTAATTAAAAACACATAGATACATCAGATATTTTCATTCGAGCCAACTCTTACAATTAGCACTAATGAAGATCTTATCTTGTTACCGTATATATATATATATAATGACACTGCAAATCAAAGGGGAGCAAGTCTCACGTTTCATGTCGTAATTATTTCGTTCCTTTAGAGGTTCAATTTATTCGAATTAGATTCAGAGTTGAAAACTGCGCGTTTAATATCTGCAGCGATTTAATATTATAATATAAGTAACTGGAAAATAAAGACGACCAATTACCTAAATGCAGAAAGTTTTAAATATTGAATATTAGTGAAATGGTGCGACATTGATCTCGTACACACGATCGATCACGTAAACGTATAAGATGTAATATCTCTATATGTATTTTTAATGGTAACGTATAAATAAAAAATATCTCACCTGGAATTTATATAAAAAATCATTCTTGCACTTTTATGTCCTAACACAAAAAGATCTTAAATAAGAGTCTTGTCCAAGTTTGGTTTTCAATAACAACTATTTGAAGAGCATTTAGAAATCTTAGAAGCATACATTTGAGAATTAGAGAAAATTTGACACACACATTTTACAATATTCCAAACTTGCCCACATTGTAGCTTCACAGCATTGCGAAATAATTAGATAAACATTATCGTATGTATTGATTTCATTCACTTTTTCTGTCTAATTCTATACATACAATTAATAAGCAGCTTTAATTTTTAAAACTTTTAAAGTGAACATGTGAATTTGATAAATTATACTATCGGAAAGTGACAAAATTGGAAAAATTTTATAATATTTAACACGTTGTAAAATTATCTATACAGCTCGTCTGTAATTTTCGATTTCTAGATCCATAAAACATAATTAGAACTATATTAAATATGAGTCAACATTATGTCGGTTAAGTTAATTTCATGAATTAATATAAAATCTGCCTCAGTCAAAATTGTTAAAAACAGATTAAAATTCTCGACAAGCTATAGTTTGACAAGAGTTAATAATAGATGATTGTCGCACTTACAGTGGATATACGTAAGTCAAAATTCATAAGGTGTCAATTATGTATGTATATTATACCTTTAGAAATACTCTTTGGTGCATGGCAGTGTTGAGAGTTTTTTTGTTCGTATAAAGAATAGCTCTTGAAGAGAGAGAATGCATTTTCTCAAGTTCAAAATACCTCAATTATGTCGAATTTATTATTGCCTTGGGCATCATTCACGAATAAAATTGAATTGCGGTTACTGCTGAGGCATTTGCATTATAAGCGAAGGTAAATTCAACGGAAAGGTAATAGAATCAACCACAATCGTTTTTATATTTTACTCTATATAGTTTCTTGAGTATTGACAGAATTGATAGACCGTGAGGACGAATACCTATAAACGTTTAATTATATGATGGTAGAGGATGTTTGTTTTTCCAAATTATTATATATATATGTGTGTGTGTGTATAATGTATAAAACTTGAAATTTGCTCAAACATGAAAACCCTTGACAGATAATAAATACATATATATGAAACATTCGACAGTACTTAAAATGAGATACTTTCATGATGTTGACAAAAAACCTATATATTATCTGGGATTATACACATACACAAATATCTTGATGTATCTTGAACAAATATTATTTCTCAAAATCATCAGAGACTCACCGTCCAGCCACCGTCGGCAATTTCCTGCTCACAGAAAACCTTGAGGAACCAGTAGGTGGTACCTCGAATCTGAAGGTAGTAAATGCCACTATCTCTCATTCCCGCGTTCAGTAGGTCGATGCAGGAGTAGCCCTGAAACAAACAAAGTGTCATTGTGAAATTGTGAAATTTCAAGCGTCGCAATTTAGTTGACAAAACATTATTATCAGATTTTGAAAGATATAATAATACAGCTCTGCTCTTTGGTGACTTATTGCAGAAAGTCCTCGATCTATGCAGACCCTGACCGACGATAATGAGCTAAACGTGATCTTTGCAAACTTGTACACAGCATCATATATAATCATATATAAATAAAGGATGATCCCCATTATACATATAATAACGATCCAACCTATCAGCAGTCAGTTAAAATGCTAAAAAATATTATTTATACGCAATAAGTATGCGCAATTGATGTGACATTTGAGAGAGAGAATTTGTTCATCATTGAGGAGGTCTTCTCTGTTTTGGCGGATTTTTTCATCTTTATGAGGGAGTCAAGTGTACTACTTCTTTTCGAATAATTACGCTTATTCTAGAATTCTAATTTCGCAACCTCACTAGTTATCTAGTAGAAAAAAGAAGATCTCAATCTCAACATCACTTTTTTCTCATTTTTAGATCATGGACGTATGCAAAAGACATCATGTAATATTTCTGAGAAAAAGACAATTTTTTAAAATGCTAACCCCTATTTTATTATTGTCTAATTTATTAAAAAGTCCTTGAAAATATTATATATGCAGTATGTCCAAGGTTTGTTCTAATTTAAAAAAACCAAGTTTTTTTTATAATCTATTAATTTAAAAAAGATTTAAATTTGAAATTGTATCTTCCAATTTAAAAACTTTAAAAAGTCGTAATAATGTTCCTTCTTATAATACTGAGACGCAAGAGCATATTATTTATTTTTAAAGCAATAAAAAAACGAAAGGAACGGCCTATTTTTCTCCATATTTTCCGTGGTTTGTCGACATAAACTGCTCTTTCACCTGCTCGACTCGGTAGCCAGTGATGTATGAACAATTTGTACGATTCATCATTTTGACTACTCGATAATACACTGAATTTTTTATACTTTCATCTTATACCGTACTAGTATTACCTTCCGGTATAATTCCAGTTTCCTCGAAATCGAAATCAGTAAAAAGGTAAGAGACTCTTGCTGATGCTTATATATTTTTCATTGCAAAAATATGCAGGTCTCAGCTATTAGTTGCTCGAATAAACGCGGAGAAAGTTGAGTTTTAGGGATACTCGCGCGCGCGCATGAGAACAATAATAGCTCGCGATATTCGTTCAACATTTTGACAGCCTGCATGCTTGTGGTGGTACTTTTTAATAAATGAATTACATCGAGATATTTATTAAAAATTTTAGGTAAATTTCCGTTTTAATTTTGAAAATTTTCAAATCGAAATCTTCGAAATTGAAAGAATTAAATTCAAGAGTGTAGTAAAAGTTCATTTTTGGAACAATAATAAAAAAAAAAGCTTGAAAGGGTTGGAAAGGTGGACTTTACATGACCCCAAGATCGTATTTTAAGATTTGAAACTCTTGTGCTCTGGATGTAATAAGAGAAAAGCAAATGAAATACTCCGCCCAATCACCCTCACTTGTAAGTTATTTGCACACACTACACTGAGAAACTCTGTGTTAGAAAAATTACTATTATCGATAGCAAGTAGGGGCAAAATCCCAAAATTGAGACATTTTAATATTTAAATAATATATTATACTATTTTTATAAGAAGGTTTCCTATTTCATAATAGCAAGCTTTATTATTTTTTTTAGTAAAATCCGATGTAGGAAAAATTATTAGAGAAATTAACAAATTGTACAAAAAGAATAGAAGTAATAAGTATTTTAAATAACATAATATAGTAAATATGTTGGAGAAATTAGTATTGTCTGTAGGAAAACGGAGTTTATTATAGACATTTTCTAATTTTTGTAACAGAGGTTAATATCAATTGAAAAAATTGATCCCAAATATTACTAACTGATTTAGCAGGAGGCATCGAGCCTGGGACCGGGAGAAGCCGAGCGTACTCGACGTGTGTCGATCGCCTATTAACGGATTCACATGTTTTTGTTTTTAAATGTGTTTATGTCAGTTTATGTTCGTGATTATGTTTTTTGTCACATCGAGTTTCCAGTATTTTTCGAATTTGTGCTTCATGCCAGTTTCACAATAAAGAAAAGTAAGTATCTTAAAAGTATAATTAATTTATACGTTTAACATTTTTAGTACTGGGGAAAATTTAAATAAAAAGATTGAGAATTTCTAATTTTTTTTAATATTGATTCATTTTAATTAAATTAAAAATTTAGTTTTTTAAAATTATTAAAATATCATTAATGTTGATAAATTAAGGATTAAATTAATTAGAACTAATGAACTTTCTATCATTTAGGTCATATGGACGTTTTCATTCCAACTCTCATAATATCTTATAGG
>UCOH01012134.1:0-34447 GCA_900474275.1 Synergus japonicus
ATATATATATATATATATATATATATAAATATTGTCTATAAGATCAAAATTTATATTTATATTTATTTATAATAAAAATCTAGGGATTGACCAACAACAATTAAATATTCGTTTCCGAATTACGTTCAATTAAGGCTTTGTATTTATTATCCAATCCCTACCTTACCGATATTTTTTTCTGCAAAGTTACTTCTACATTTCTTAAAACAAAACATTGATTGAATTTATACATTTGAAGAAAATATCCTAAAAAATTAGGATGAGATGAACGTACCTTAGCATATTTTCATTGATTTTAGAAATTTTCAATTTTATATGTCAGTAAATTTAGAAGTAACGCTGAAGAGAAAAAATGTCGGTAAGGTAGGAATCGGACAGTTATAAATGGCCTTAATTGATCCTAAATTTAGAATTTATCTACATTCACTAGAATTTCTTTAGAGTTCATTTAAAATCAGTAAAATCACTAGATTTCCCAAGAATGAATTCTAATAACGAAAATTCCCTAGAATTCATGAACATTCAATCAAATTCGGTAAAATTCCCTAGAATTTTCTTAAATAATGAGAATAATTCTATAAAATCAGAATTCGCTAGAGAATTCATTAAAATTCCTTACAATAAAAATTCTGTAGAACGCCCTAGAATTCACTTAAAAATTGAAATGCACCCAAAATCACTGGATTTTCTTAGAATACATTCAAATAATTAAAATTCCTTAGAATTCTTTCAAATAATTAAAATAATCCCAAATACACTAGAATTCATACTAAAGCAATAGAATTCCCTAGGGTTAGAAAGAAATTCTTGCAAATTCCTTAAAACTATTTAAATTCACTAAATTTTCCTAAAATTAACAAAGAATATTTACTAAAGAGTCTTTAAATTCTTTGCAAATCAAGAAAAATTACTAATAATTTTTAACATTAAATAGAATTTATTCAAATTTATTTAAATGTTTCAAAACTAGAATATTTCGAATTCTTAAGGAATATAATGAATTTGAAGAAACTCAATAAAATTTACTAGAATTCATGGATCGCTCTTTCTTGAATACCTTTAACTTCAAATATACAAAACGGAGTTGATAAAAATTCAAAAACTTTGAAGTATATACTGAATTTTAGTAATTCTCAAGAATTCTGGTGAATTCTCCTGAATTCTAGCAAATTTGCATGAATTGTAGTAACTTATTATGAATTCTAGTGAATTTTTATATAATCTGAGTGAATTCTCATAAATTCTATAAAAAGCGGTTCTACTTTAACAAATTCCAGTGAATTCCCTTAAATTCTACTTGAATTCTTTTGAATTACACTGAGCTCTCGATAATTTCTTTGAATTCTAGTGAAGTGTAACAAATTTTTACGATTTTTGATAGAATTCACTGAATTCTTGACTTGAAACGCAGATCGAAATTTCAAGTGGTCAACCCCTCAATAATAAAAATTAAAAACTTCATAATTAATATTCAAAATTTAATTAGACACCAATTGCTAAACCAAACAAATAAACTCTGTACAATAAATTCTTTGTTTATAAGTGTTTTGCAGTAAACACAATAACAAGAAGGTTTTATTCTAATAAGTAATAAGTATCGTTCTTTGGAAAATGAGTTACTAAAAAAAAATTGACAAAAAAAAGGTATAAAAAAATGGAGAAATCTATAGATAAAAAAATAATAACGATAATTCGATGCGATCATTTTGTGGCTTTGGATGATACAATAGTGAAGAGACATCGAAATAAAAATATCGATATATCGAAAAAGTGATATCGATAAATCGGTTGGGAGAATATCGAGCTTGCGCAGAAGGTCTTTAATATATTTAAATATCGTTATGAGAACTTTTTATCGATAAGAAACATTGATATATCGATATCGATGTTAACAATCGATAATCGAAAGAAAATATCGATATCTCGTCACTATGGTAAAGTGGTACATTCGTTTTTGCTTATATTATTATTCTATTTTTCAATGAGACGGTGACAAAAGCAAGAATCTCGCAAGCGTCGTTCGTATTCTTATTCTTGTCCTCGCCTCGTATAAATATCGTTAATTAAATAATAAATCACATTTGCGTGTTAAGACCGAGACGAGCGACACTTGCGAGCGGATTCGTAATTATTCTGTAACAGCCGAGAATTATTTCAGAGATCCTTGAATCGTTAATTAGGTACATTCTACGATCTTAGTTTAGTCTAAAACTAGAATCGGCTTGCCATTTCCTTCATAAAAAAAATTCCAAAAGTCAACATTTCTGAATAAACTTTTAAAAAATTACTCCTCAAGAAAAGTTTTTTTCCACCTTCAAATTATTTGCTTTTCTTATCCCTTAAAATGAATGTATTTTTTTTTTACTTTCAAGAAGAATTTAAAATTTCCTTGAAAGCCCTCTTGCATTTTGAAAATCGGTGTTGAACATTTTTGAGAAAAAATGTTCTTGAGATTTTCAGTTTTGAGTATTTTAACGACGATGTAGTAAAAGTTGGAAGAATCGAGGCATTTCAATGAAATTTTGCTTTCTTTTTATGTAAAAAGAAGAAAAACAAAAGTTTTCCTTTTTTTGGATTATTATTGTATGGTCAGTTATTACCCTTTTTTTATTATTGTTGTTATGAAGAAATAGGCACACCTCAGATACATTTCTTAAGTACAATCACCGTAAGCAAAGCTTCTGGATGGATTCCACTTTGTATTTTTCTCAGAACGGGACAAAAATCTCGAAAAGATCATTTTTTGTTTTTAGGGATTTTTTTTTCTGGGGTCCTGATTTTTTTATATTGTTTTTCTTTCAAAAGAAGGAATAAGTTTTTTTTTTGCTGTAATTAAAAAACGGTCAAATTATAAAAAGCGTGAAAAAATTGGAAACCTTACAAATTTGAAGAAACTGAATTTTAAAGCAATTCTAAGTAAGAAACGTTTCAAAATTAAAAAGCTTTCAAATTCAAATAAATTTAAGTACCGAAAACGCCGAATTTAAAAGCGGCCAAAATTCCAAATCAATTTTTTTTAAATCTTGATATTGATTTTTATTTATTTATTTTGTTAAATTAAATTGAAGGGGTGAGTTTTTTTGTCTCGTTCTTGAATTTTACAGACGGAGATTTTACATAGTCACACGTTGCCATCGCGTTTCACTAGATACGTAAGACTAGCTACTGAATACGTTTACCCAATCACTAAAAAAGTGATTTTCCGCTAATTTTTAACTGAACTACTAAAACATCGACGTCGAAGAGAGATAAACTCTCTTCAGGATTCTGCTCTCGAAAAATATACCTGTTGCTTTCTCTCTGATAAATTATGACTTTCTTAAGCGTAAATTTGCTTCACAACTAAAATCACTTCCCAACTCGAAAAATTATGAAAATGTGCAACGAATCTTATCACAATTTTAGTATTGAATTTTTAAATATCTCTAGTTTTTTAAACGCTGAAATAAAAGATAAATAAATTTTTAAAAAATTAAAAATTAAATTAAATTAAATTTTAAAAAATTTTTTAAAAGAATTAAAAATGAAAAAAAAATTTAATTTAAAATTTAATTTTTTACAGAATTTTAAGGGGTTTTAATAAAATTCAGAAGATTTTCAGTTTCGACTCGTATAACTTAATTATTCCTTAAAATCACTAAAAAAATCTCTTCAAACGCATAGAAAAAATTTTTTTTATCATTCGACAACTATTTTTTCGAGTGGAAGCGATTTTACGAGAAGCTTTATATGCGAAATGAGGTAGAACCGAATATTAAAAAATAGACAATAAATCGACGCCGCCGATCTGAAAGACACTTTAATTCCCATAAACGTACTCAGTAAAAGTATCTTTAAATTCGCGCATCGACGAAGACCCAAAGACTCCTCGACATTTCGTTTTAGGTATCCCTTACTTAAGCTTAGTGCTTAAACGTACGTCTCACATTCATATAAGATCTGCAAAACCGCGGTTAAAATATCTTCACGTTTAATATATATTTATATTTATATTTATCATATATTTTAATATATATCTATTTTTATATATATATATTTATAGAATCACTGTAATAGTAGATAAAATTCTGTGAGTAACTCTCTTCACTTTTGCGAGCGCAGTCCTAACTCTTGGGTGAAAATTGGACTCTCTTGTCATCCTCCTTTCCCCCGATTACGCACTAATAGCGTCACTTAAAATCTTTAAACTTTTTTTCTTTTAATAGTATATCGTTAATAGTGTTTTTTTTTCTTTTCTGTTATCTCCTTCCTACCCTTCTACCCTCTTCCCTTCTTCTCCTCTTCAATCCACCCGCTTTTCCTTTCTTCTGTATTCGAGTCGCCGCGTTCAATTTACAGTAGCGCTCTACTTTTTTATTTTATTTTATTTTCCGTTAGCTTATTTTGGTAGTTCTCTTATTATTCGCTCTTTGTACCTGCAGTCCTGGCTTTACCTAATATTGTACCAGCGGATTTCGACGGGTGATTGTCACCTTCACGGTTCCTGGAAAAAGAGTAGAATGTTAATTGATTTTCTTTTACTTGTTTATTGTTTTTTTTTTAGAGTTGGTGCATTATTGAGAAGTGACGATTTTATTAAAACTACTTGTGCTTGTTAAAATCGAGAAGAATTGCGATGGAATGAAAAGTTGTGCTTGTGACTTCGAAATTCTGAACTGGAATTGAGATGGGCGATTTTTATTTGAATAATCGAGAAAAGATTATTTTTCTGAATTAATCGATAATCGATTTTTTACCACTGCGATCGATTCACCGACTTTCGACTCTTGTGATTGATAAATCGAGTTTCAAATCTCTTCAAAACGATTAAGCAAAAATCGATTTTTCGCATCGATAATCGAGTTATTCATCGAGAAACGATTATTTTCTTTACTTAACCAATAACCAATATTTTTATCGATTAATCGATTTGCAAATCTCGATCAATTTATCGATTTTTTCCTCTCCATCTATTATTTAAGTTGCAATGTTTTCAACCAGTTAATTTAACAAAATAATCATTTCTCAATTTATAACTCGATTAATGAACCAAAAAGATCGATTCTTTTTGATCAATAGATCGAAATTCGATTATTTTGATCTATTGATCGAGAATCGATTCTTTTAGTCAATTAAACTAAAGAATTTTTCATTTAAAAATAATGATAAAAGTAATTTTTTCGTTTTTTTAACTGAAAAACTGAGTGGGAATATTGAAACTCGATTAGTTTTTTCATATTCAATTCATAATAAATGATAAATGGCCTCAAGAGAGTGAAAAAAAAATCAGAGAAAGATTTGCGATTGCCTTTACTTGAGAAGAAGAGAATACTTTTATAGAAATCCTGTACCTTATATCATATGGTCTTCCGAGGGTTTAGCTTTTGTGGACAGAAAAAAAAGAGTCAGAACAGCTTTCTCGAAAAGATTTTCCACAAAAAAAAAAAAAAATTGGTAAGGAGAAGTGTAATTCAATTAATTAAGTGTAATTCGCTTACCTTCTCTGATATCTTTGGGTGCGTTGCAAGACAGCGCCGCTATTGGAGGATTTTGATAGAGATTTGGCCGCGCACCTGTAGGTGGCAGGGTGTTTATTTTGGACCTAGAATGATTTAATTTAAAACTTTTATATAATCAGAAAACAAAAACTATTTTTAAAAAATTTTAAATACGAAGGATTTTAATTTAAAATTCCCGTAGTTTGAAAGATTCAAACTTAAAACAATTTTATCGAGTTTTAAAATTATTATTTAAGGGGTAAAGATCTAATCTCAAAACTCTAATTCCTCATTAATTCCTCACCAAATAATCTTCAAAAATGTAGATAAATTTAAAAAGTGTTTGAAAATATTGAAAGTTTACGAAAAAGACTTTAAAATATTTAAAGAAAAATTCGATAGAAGTTTGAAATGTTTTAGATATTTACAAATAACTAGAAAAAAAACAGAGATTCGGACGACTGAAAATTCCCGAAACTGTAAAATTCCCAATATAAAATTGCCGACAATATAAAATTCGCAAGACTTTAAAATTGTCCACATCAGAAAATTTCCGACAGTTATTACAACAAATATTTTGATATTTAAAAATTTCCGAATCTATGTTCCACTTAAATTTCGAATTCTCCATTTTACTCAATAAATATCAAAAGTAAATATTTTTTCGCTCTGTATACATATTTCTATTTAAAAAATGAATAGTGCTATAGAACGAAAAAATATTTATTTATAATATTTATTGAGTGAAATGGGGAAATCGAATTTTCAGAACAAAATTTGGATCTTTAAGGTCTTTAAAGGCTTAACTTTAATTTTTTGGATTTACCTCTGTTTGCGAATCTTCTGATTCCTGCCGTCAAACGAGCTCGGTGTTCCAGAACCAGAAACATTCGAAGAATAAGAAGGTGGTCGGTAAGGACGTGGGCAGCCTTGAACAACAGGTGGTGAGGGAATTGGTGCGTATTGCAGCCGAGGATTGCCTGGTACTCCAGGGTGCATTAGCCTCATATCACCTAGAAAGCAATCAAATCAATTAAATTCAAATCTTATCTTTAAAAAGTGGTGTAACGAAATGCTAGATTTTCAAAATTTCACGATAACCCTTGAAATTCTTTAAAATTCGTTAACATTTCTTAAAATTCCTCGAAACCCCTTCAAATCTCTTAGAAATGCACAAAAACCTTTTAAAGTATTAAAATCTCTTGAAATCGTTAGAAATTGGATGAAATCTTTTAAAATTTAAACATCAAATTCCATGAATTCTTTAAAAATTTTACAAAATCCTTTAGAAAAATAATTAAAATAAAATAAAAAATAATAAAAAACAAAATCCTTTTTAATAAAACTGAATCACTTTTTTTCTAACATACCTTGCACGATGTGAATACCCTGATAAACTGGCAGTGGGTAACGTGGCTGAGGTTGTGCGTTTCGATCTCCGCCCCCACTTCCGAACAATTCGTGTGCGGGGGTGGGTGATCTGCTTGCTCTTTGGGAACTTCCGGGCGTCGAAGCTCGGACGCCAGTGACAAGCTATAAAAAGAAAAAAAAAAATTAAGTTCTCCATCCTGTCTTGAAAATTTAAATTACTTTTTTAAGGGTGTTTTGCTTTCAATTTCAAATTTCAAAATTTCATTTCTTCATTTTACTCAACGAATATTAGAAATAAGTATTTTTTCGCTCTGTAGACATACTTTATTTTCATATAAAAGTCTGTCTACAGAGCGAAAAAATGCTTGACTTTAGTCAATTTTGCGTAAAACGAAAAATTCGAAATCTTATCTTAAAAGTCCTTCTCAAATTCCTGAAATCCGAAAAATTCAAAGATAATCTTTGAAATTCCTAAAATACAAATATTTCTGTATTCTTTTAAATATCAGAATAACTTTTGAAATTCTTTACAGTTCTTAAAAATCTTTTGGAATCGATACGACTGAAAATTCCCGAAAAATAAAATTCTCGAAATTAGAAAATTCAGGAAAAAAGTTTTTAATTATTCAGTATTTTAAAAATATTTTATAAACACTTTTAGAGATCTTTACGAGAATTTTCCATTGTCGGGAATATTTAAAAAATCGAATAAAGTTCCTTACGGGTACATTTTGCCTAAAGACGATATTGGGGACCAGCGTTGGGGTCATAAAGGCCCCAGGAGGGGCAGGTGAAGCACCGCTGGGACCAACTTGATGCCCAAAAGTTCCTGCTGAAACCATAGTTCCAGGGGGTGCGTAACTTCCGGAATTCACGTACATTAATGGCACACCGGGCATCTAAAAAAAAAAACAAACAAATCGAAAATAGTACACACATTGATTGGAAATAAAATTCTCAAAAAATGCCAGCAAATATTAAAAGCTTTCCCAATTTGGAATTGGGAAATTTGTTCAAATTCGGAAAATAAAGTTTTCATTTTGCAGGTAAGTATTAAAATTAATCTTTGAAATTAAAATAATGAATACTTACAATTTTCAAAAAGCTTACAAAAATTGTTGACATGCTTTAAAATTCACTTTAAAAATCTTTTGATATCGTAATATTTCAGGAAATAGTTTAAAATTCTTTAAAGTCTTTTTTCGTACCGCTTAAAATTATCCAACATTTAAAATTCATTAAAAATAAAATTTTCCAAATTTTGATGAAAAGGTATTTTCCTATTAAAAGACCGATTTTTGTATTTAAAAAAATTAATAAGGAAGTAAAATAAAAACTATGTCGAGGTAGTTTAAAAAAATTGTAATTTACCTGAGTCGATGTCGGTGTGTTTGGTGGTGTGGGAACTCTGTACATGACCGGAGGTGGTTGTATACCAGGTTGTGGTTGTGGATAATAAGCAGGAATCATATGCATTGGAGGTTGGCAAGAAAATTCCCCTTGATTTGGATTAACTGCTGGCATCGAATTGTAAGGTACCGAATAATTGCTGACGAAATTCGCTGAAATATATCAATTTAAATCGATTAGTAAGAATGGATTCATAGAAATATCGACAAATAAAATAAAATATAAAATTTAAATTAAAAAATAAAATAATATAAAATATCCTCAAATAAAAATTGAAACTCACAAGTCGATTGGCTCGGAGGTGTCATCGTCTGCAAATTAAAAGAGTAGCTTGTCGCGAATCTCTGTTGCTGTCTCTCCTGTGCATTTTGATTCACTGAAATCGATCCCGGAGGTGGCACGAAATACATCGTCTGCTGTGGCTAAACACAAAATTACAAAATTAGATTAGTTCTCGAAATCCTAAATCCTTCAAATTCCATATAAAATATATTAATTAAGCTCTTAAAATCCCTTAGAATTATTTTTAAAAATGTCTTAAAATGCCTTAAAATTATTACAAAATTCAAATCTGATTGGCTTTTGAACGGCTTGAAGTTGGAAGAACGAAAACAAAATAATTACAATAATAAAGGACTTATTAGTACGATTAAAATTGCATACCGGTATTTGATTAGGTGATTGCCAGAAATTGGGTTGAACAGCCTGAACGTTTTGCAGAGTTTGGTTCGAAGAAGGCGGAGGTGGTGGATAAGAATGTGGATGAGGAGGTGTTGGTTGACTATCGCCTCCACCTCTCTGGTCGTAGATGTTCATTCCCATGAAGTAGGCAGACAAATCAGACGCGTCCTAAAAGATAAATGCATTAAATACAAATTCCTCTTGTTATATATTACAGTAATTATTAGAAAATATTATTAAACATTAGAGAATATCATTTTTTGCATAAGATTATTTAGAAATCGACTCTGTGAATCTTACAGGTTGTGGGACATGTCCTTGTTGAACAGGTACGGCGTAGTTGGCATAGAGTGGATTCTGGTTGAAAATAACGTCGCCCTGTCCACTATTTTGCATCGCAGGTTGACCCTGAGTTGGATGTGGCGCCATCATCACAGTCTGTTGAGCCGTGGAGGAGGCTTGATAGACACTCTGACTGTAAGTTTCTGAGGTAGGTAAGTACGTCGCGTAGGGCTGAACCACTTGGTTGTGGCCACACGCTGGCACCGTTGTAGTTTTGACTAGAGTTTGCGGTGATGGGCTCTGCTGAGGCGGCAAGGGCGGAGGCGGGGGCGGAGGCGTTATAGGTAAACTCGGAGATGTGGCTGTGTTCGTCACCTGCGTCTAAAAAAAAAACAAAATTAAAATCTTAATAAACACTCACAATGAAACCTTATTTCATGAAATTATAGGTTTTACTTTACCTGAGTCGTTGCTGAATTGCTACTATTTTTCTGAGATCGTCTCTTTTCCTTCGTTGAGGTTCGAGTCTCCGCGACTTCCTGAACTTTCGAAGTTGACTCGTTGCTCTCCTCGGGAAAGAATTTGGGCAGATTTTTAGGATCGAAGCGATAAATCGTGCCGTCTGGATTCGTGTAAGGTTCATTCGTCTGTGGATCGATTATCACACTTCCAGGTGGAACACTCGAAATACTCGACACTGCCCAGACGACAGTTTGACTATTTGGCTCTGGAGAAACGGAATCCTGACTAGATATTTGAGTATGGCCGCAACCTAAGGTAGGAATTGGTGAAGGTGAGGGTGAGGGTGAAATTGTTGCGTCACTCCGCTGACTTTGAGATTTGTACCCACTACTCGATGGACTCAGACGCGAACACATACTCGCACCAGAATCTGAAAGAAAAAATATATCTAAAAAATTTTCAAGAATGTTTAAAGTATTTTTAACAGAGTTTTCTTTTAAAAAAACCTTGTTTAGTTAGTCGAGGACCGGCGCTGTGAGTCGACATGACACTGTCGCCTCTCGAAAGCATTCCTCGAGTGTATCCTCCAAAACTGAAGGATTTCGATACTGAAGGTCGTGGAACTCCACTTCGAAATGTTTCTCGGCCGTCGCAAGACTCTCCTTTCGCCAGCCTCGCTTGCCTGCAATAAATAAAGATATTAAAGCAATTTTCCGATTGGACTTCATATACGTAAGATCTCTTAAAATTCTTGAAATTTCATAAAATTCTAAAAAATCTTTTATAAATCATAATAATTTTGTGGGATTCTTTAAAATTTCAATAAAATCTCATAAAATCACTTTTGAAAAATCAAAATTTCTTAAAATTCTTTAAAATTCCAAGAGAATATTTATAATTCCTTAAAATTTCTTAAACTCCTTTACAATTCCATGAAAAACTTTTAAATCCCTTAAAATACGTAAAAGTCTCTTAAAATTTTGTAAACTTGCACAAAATCTTTTAAAAATCATAAAAATTTCATGAAATAACAAATTAATTTCTATTTTCCCCGACAGGTACTATTGAAAGAAAGTGTCAAAACCTCATCGTGTGATCCGAAGGATGCAGTAGACGATACCGAGCAGACGCGTCAGAACTTTCAGAAGAAGACCAATATGGCCATGAAGTGACTTCACTACTTTCTCCGCTACTGTCTTTAAAAATCCTCCGCCTCGCTCTTTCGTATTCTTCCTCTCTCTCCTCAAAACTTTTGCTTCTCCGGCAATATTCTCCCGAAAGTCTGTCCGGTGACTTGAAGTTGAAATTGTCTTCAAAAGAACTCGAATCCCTCTTCAAAATACTTCTTCTGGGTTCCTCTGTTAAGATCAAATCATCCCTAATATGTTGTTTGAATCGAGTGTCGGGAATTCGCATATTTTTGGTTCGAGTTACTATTACGCTTAAACCTGATTGGTCCACGTTGTGTTCCATTCCAAAATAAGCTGCTACTCGGTGAACTAACATCCGATTATAGGAGGACATGTTCGGAAATTTGTGACATACCTGAAATAAAGAAAGTGGACAATTTTTATAATTAAAATTAAATATTAAATTTTTTTTCGGTACTCTTTCTTTGGGTAATTACTGGATTTTCAAGGATTTTTTCCAATTCCCAGTTTTATTAATTTATTTACCTTTTGCCGATCTTTCGCAAATTCGATGAGATCTTTTTCAATTTTTAACAACACTGTGCGATCCTTCTGATTCCTATTTATCGTTTCGGCGATGAACTGCTCCAAATCGATACCCGTACTGTCCGTATACAATTCCGTACTGCTATCTAAAATAGAAAAATTCAAGATTTAATTGAAAAATGGAAAATAATTTCTTAATAATTTTAAGGATGTAATATGAGTTTTAAAATATGTTAAGATACTTAGAAGATACTTAGATTTAATTAAAGTCTGATTTAGGTGTATTTTATTTAAAGTAAAAAGACCTCGAGAAAGTGAAGGTGAAGCGCTCTCATAGCTTCCCTGGGACGATGAGTTCTGATGCCTGAGTTTGTGCCTAGACCCTGGTCTGCTGACTGAGAGTGTATTTCCGCATTGTGCTGAGCACTGATTATTGCAGACATTGAGCGTGTTGGGCCTTCGTTGCTCTGACTTGTGCTGATTATTCTGGACCTGGTTCCCACCTTTATGAGAATATTGCGTTGTCTGGCCCGTTTTCGAGGGCGAGACAGGTGTCTGCAGCAAACCAGGTCGCTCATTTTGATTGTTTTTCACGCAATTATTACATTTCGAGGTAGCGTTCGAATTGTTCGATTTCGTCCGGTGACTTTGATTTTCCTTCCCGTTTGTTGGAGGTACGCCATTCTTCGGTGAGTGAGCTTGAGATGGACTAGAATGACCTAAAAGAAATAAAAAGATTTTAGAAGATTTTGAATAAGTTCAAGGGATGATAAAAAATTTCTATACGGATTTCGTAACATTTTTGGAAGTTTGAAAAGATTTTATGGAATTTTAAAAATGTTGAAACGAGTTTCCAACGGTTTTTAAGAATTTTCTAATTGAAGTAAATTAAGTTTGTTTATTGAATTGTTTGATTGATTAAATTAGTAGTTTAAAAGATTATCGATAAATTCAAGAACTTTTGTGGGATTTCAAAAGGTTTAAAAATTTTCAAGAGAGCCTAAGAAATTTTTAATATCTTAGAACTTGAAAATTATTTGAAAAAATTTTAGGAACTCTAAACGAACGTGGATAAATTTTAAAAATTTCTTGACAGGTTTTAAGATTTCAAAAAAGAAACTTTTCTGTAAATCTTAAAGATATTCTGAAATCCTTTAATAAATCTTTCACGAAACCTTTTAAAATTGATTAAATCTCTCAAAATACCTAAATTCCATAAAAACATTTAAAATTTCAGGAAATTTCTTGAAATAATATACATTAAAAAAAAAGTTTTGGTATTCTTCAAGATTTCACGATATCTTTTAAAATTTCTAGACATTCCTTAAATTTTATGTCAACCTTTCAAATTCCATGTAGGAAAAGTTTTGAAATCCTTTCAAATTAAAATGAAAAAAAAATCTTAAAATATCATAAATTTTACAATCTCTAAACTTCTTAAGAAACAACTTCTTAAATCACCTAAAATTCCATAAAAAATCATTAAAATGAATTAAAAAATCTTTTGATGTAATAAAATTCCTCAAAATCTTTTTCAATTATACAAAAACCTTTAAAATTCCTTAAAAAATGTTTTCGTATCTTAAAATTTCTGAAAAATCTGTTGTCATCTATTAAAGTTGCATGAAATCACTTAAAATCTCACGGAATCCCTTAAAATTCGTAAAAATCTTCTCAGATCCTTTCGTATCCTTTCTTTATAAATTTTGTCTCCGTCAATTGGTAGAAAATTTCAAAACTGTAAATTAAATTACTAACATTTGATTAAAGGAAATAAATAGATTTATTTTCCTTTAAAATTTCAATGTTGTTTAATTTAAAATTCCATTTCCTCATTTTATACAACAAATATTATAAATAGAATATTTTTCCTTTCTGTAGTGAATCTAATTTTTCAATTACAAGTAAAACAGAGTAAAAAATATCTATTTTAAATATTTTTCTCAATGTTCTAATAAAATTTCGAATTCTCCATTTTACACAATAAATATTAAAAGTAAATATTTTTTCTCTCTGTACACATATTTGTATTCAAAAAGTAAATAGCGCTACAGAGCAAAAAAATATCTAATTATAATATTTATTGACTAAAATATGGAAATTGAATTTTGAGATTGGAAAATGATTTCAAAGCCCTTAAATTCTTTTCTGATATAATTACCATTTCGAGATGGAGTGCGACACGTCGGGGAAGTCGCAGAATTTCGCATCTGCTTTGGATTCTGAGCGGGAGAAAGGTTGCTATTAAACATGGGCTCGTTGTTGTTAAGTTGTTTAGAACTGGAGTTGGAATTGGGGGACAAACTGTTCGGCGAGGAGCCGTTTTGAGGCTCCCGAGGTGGTGAAGTTGACTCTCTCATCGCATGGCTTCTCACTAATAGTTTCACTTTTGTATTAGTCTGAAAAAAAATAATTAAGTAATTTTGTAAAGAAAAAATAGTCCTAAAATTAAATTAATATTTCAAAATATTTGAGAAGCTTTCCGAGAATTTCTAGGCTTATATTAAACTTATAACTAAAGTAATCAAATGAGACGGTTCCCATACGAATTTAACCGAGCAAAGCGTTTTTTAACTTCGGTGATCGAACGAGAAATTTTAAACAATCACATATGTCCAAACGGACTGAAATGAACAGTTGTAGTGTAAACTTTTCTCTTCAATTTCATTTTATATTTTGAAACTTTTTAATCGGATTTAATGTTTAAATTAAAAAATTTCTCTTTTTGGAAATTCGAAAATATTAATATATTTTTTTAAATCTTCGAAATACAATTATATTCCTTGAGATTTTTTTATGTATTTTTTATTTTGTATGCCATTAAATTCCTTAAAATCGATTATAATTTACTTGAAATCAAAATCTTTTGCAATTTCTTTAAACTTTTGAAATTCCCTGAAATTTCTTGAAATCTCTTGAAATTATTTACACTATTTTTAGTTCTTTTGAAATAATAAAAAATCCCTTGAAATCTTTTGAAATCCGTTGAAATCTGGTTTACAATCAAGACTAGAGTACCTAATTAATCTCTCGTCCTTTTTTCTATATCGATATATTTCATCACTATAAATGAAGAACTTACTCTATTGCGATAATTTTTATCAGAGTCTGGTTTGTCCGGGGGAGCCGAACAATGTTGAGGGTTCGAGGAGGATTCATTCGAAGGGTTTGCATTCCCGTCTATCATATCCGAGTCGGTACTCGAAAAAGACGCGGAGGTGCCGACGACGAGGCTCTGCTTCGAGGATGGCAACGATGGCATTCCTCCTCCGCACACCACCACCGTCGGACTCTCCGGTCGACTCTGCGACCTGCTGCCTTTATGAACCACAATGCTTGGAACTGAAATAAAAAAAGGAGAATTAATAAAAACAATTTTAAAATAATGCCAGGGTGGCCACAAGATTAAATTTGTTTAATTTCCCTAAATATTCCTATATTTTTCCCTTGCAAAAAAATATTAAAAGTGCGAATAAATTTTCAATAATAATGCTACTGAAATTTTCAAAAATTTCTAATTTACAACATTTAAAATCCCATAAAATCTTTTAAAACTCTATGAAATCCATTATTGAAAATTTTACAAAATATTTTTATCAAATAACGTTATTTTTAAATTACTAAAATCAAATAAAAAATTTTAAAACTTAAAGAAAATATGCTAAGGTTTATTTATCTGGTCCTAAATTTTTATTGAGATAACAAAAATATTCAAAAAATTTATGTTGATAGACGTAAATATAATTCTTGTGAATTTTAAATGTGTACTGAATAGGGGCGGATCCAGGGGGGTGTCCTCGATATCCTGCAGCCACCCCCCTACATCCAGAAATATCTAAATGTAAATAATTTAATTGCTACCAGACAAATTGAAATATTAAAAATATTTTGTACGACACAGCTCCCATCCAAATGTATCCGAGCTAAGCAATGCAGCCATGCGTCCAAACGGACTGAAATAAAACGATATTTGTAAACCTTTCTCTTCGATTTTACTTCATATTTTTTGTAAATTTGTAAAACTTAAAATTTTTCAACCTTTTCAATATTTTAAATTCAAATCCTCGACATTCTCGAATTACAAGGCTTTGAAATTTTTTCGGTCGTATATACGACATACGTACATACGACTGTGTCCAATTAGAACGCCCTTTAATTCGTAATCTTTCAAATTTATAAAAATTCAAAAATAAATTTAAAAATATTTTTTATGCCATTAGATTATTCATAAAATTTTTTAAATCGTCAAAAAACAATTATAATCCTTGACATTTTTTTTGTAGATGAAATTTTTTTAAGCTTTTTAAATATAATCTGAAATTCCTTGGAATTCAAAGAAACCGTTTCCATTTTTATTGAAATCCTTTAAAATCAATAAAAATTTCAGTGAAGACCGTTGAAATATTTTTTTCTCGAATGTCATCAAATTCCTTAAAATCGATTAAAAATTTTTTGGAACTCTTGAAAGTTCCTTACGTTTTTTTTAAACATCATGATATTTTTTGAAAACGCTTGAAATAACTTGAAATATTTATAAATCTTTTGAAACGGTAAGAAATTCCACAAAGTTTTTTGAAATTCTTAGAAATTCCCTAAAGTTTCCAAAAATCTAATAAAAACACCAAAAATTTTTCCAAATTCGTTTAAATACTGAAATTTAATTAAATATCATGAAATCCTGTTAAATTTGGAATCCATTAAAAATTTGTTTAATTCTTTAAAATCTGTAAATATGTCGCCGAAATAATTTGGAATCACTCAAAATTTCTTGAAATCCTTAGAAATTTTTTTTAAATATTCTAAAATCTCCAAAAATCAATAACAATTTAATTGATTTAATAAAACAAAATTCACTAATGTAAATGAATCACTTTGATGAAATTATAAAATATTCTTTACTTGACAACGGCACCCCATCCGAGTGCAACCCAGCTAAGCACTGCTTAACCTCGGTTTTAATGATTTCATTTTTAATTCATTAATTTTTAATTAATAATAATAATAAATTATTTTCATTGAAAATCTTCTAAAATCGGTTAAATAAACTATAAAAACTATATATACAATACGTAAAAAAAATATTTAAAATAAATTTCCCTGCCAACATTTTCTTCCTCAACTTCCCTAATATGTGACCACCCTAAAAATTTAAAAATGAGACATTAAAAGATTTTTTTTAAAAACTTGCGTCTCCCCTCCTTAAACTCAACTCCATAAAAAAATCTAAAAAAACTTTCTGGCGCCTTTCTCTCGGGATCACGTAAATTTACCGAAATTTAAAGTTGCGAAAGTTGAAAATTCCCGAAAAATAAAAATTTCCGAAATAGAAAATTCCCTCCCAAAAAAATAATACCAAAATTTTGAATTTCAAAAATTAAATGTTACTGAAACTTTACAGTTCTTAAATTATAAAATTCCCAAAATTAGAAAATTACCGAAATTGAAATTTACCGACAATAAAAATTCATGAAAATTTTGTTTAAAATATATTTCCAAAACTTTTACTCAGAAATTCGCTTGAAATGTTTATTCAAAATTTTTCTTAAAAATTTGTATTATTCAAAATGAAAAAAAAAATTCATTTTATTAGGTATATATAATAATATAAAATATTATATATAATATATATTATTTTTGTTTTTATTTTTTCTATATAATTAGTCTTATTCATGACCGAATGATTATTTTAATTTCTTGGAAAGCAGCTTGGTCGCTATTAATTTAACTGTCAGGTGGGATCGAATTCATTTTACAAAAGCCAAACAACGAGTGCTTGCATATAAGTGGCTGGAAAGATTTGCTGTTGAGTAGGAATAAAATACACTTACTCTCCAGACGGGCCATGTGTTAAATGTGTCATGGGATTATAGTGCAGGACTCGGCAATGCGGTGAGTTCAAATGAGTGCAAAGTTAGTACAACAATTTTTACAGAGGCATGCAGCTCGCACAGCTGAGTCTAGGAGCCAAACTGCACCTCCACCTTCCCACATTGTACACTCTGCAAGCAAAATAACAACAATTCCACTCATTGTCTCTACACAATCAATTTTTAATAATTTAAACATTTTTCCTCATTTTGAAAGCATTGTAATTATTATTTTATTTTTTTTATTATTATTTTTTTTCTATTTAAGTTAGTTAAAGCAGATTAAAAATAAATAGGGGTGGAACCAGCGAAAAAAAATAAATCCCCTGATTTAGGCACTTAAAATTTTTTTTTTTTGTAATTTTTAACTAAAAAATTTTTTTTATATATTGTATTTTGAGGTCAGATGTGAGGTCAAATTCGAGCTCAGTGAGTTCAAAAACCCCCTAAAACTGAGTGTAATATAAATTTGAATTTTTAAAAATGTTGTCAGCCATATTGGATTCTCTAGTTTCAATTTTGAGATTAGATTCCAATTCAAAAACTTCAAAAATATCAAGAAACTAATTTGTGACCAATTACAAGACTTAAACAATTTTTTTAGAAATTTTTCATCGGCCATTTTGAATTTTTCTATTTTGATGACAGATTCGTGCTCAGTGAGTTCAAACACCCCCTAAAACTGGATTTGATCCAAATCGAATAGTTTTTAAAAATTCTGTTCGCCATAATGGATTGGCCATCTTGAATTTCAAAATTTTGAATTTAAAATAAAAAACGTCAAAAAAAATTACTTTTTCCCGGTTTCAATCATTTTTATTAAGTATTTTATTAATAAAGTTATTAATTGTTTTATATATTAATTTATTCATTATTTCTTTATTTTTATTAAATTACTATTAAATTTTTTTAAAAGTTTATTTTTGGCTTGTCCCTCTCTTAACTTTCCGCCCTTTCTCTTGCAGCTACAAAGAATTATTTTTTTTTTAATTTTCTATTTCTTCTAATCTAATTTCTATATTGAAAACTGCTAAGCTTAATTTTTTCAAAATTAATAAAAACTAAGAAAGCAGTGACTCATTTCATCTAAACTCTAACCAAAATCCACTCTCTTAAAAGTGCGTACTCAAATTTTTAAAATCAAAAAACGAACCTCCACTTCCAAAAAATATTGATCTTCATTGTCACAGCTTTGAGTATCACCAGTGTAAATCTAAATCTCCGATTAAATTATCTGCACCACTTTAAAAAATACTTTTCCTACTGGTTTACTGGTTCATAGGAACTTTTTTTGATATCAACTTCAATCACACATTTTTTTTAATTACTAAATGTTAACGGTAGTAGAAAATTTAAAAAAAATTGCACGTATCTCCGATGCACTCCTTCAAGCTGGAATGTGAAAAATTGGCGAGCGATCTGCCGAAAAAACTTCCTTAAGTAAAACTCGCCGAGAATCAACCTAAAATTCAATTCACCAAAATAACTTTCTTAAAAATAAAAAAATTGAATTAAAAAAATTTCTTAGTATTCCCAATATAAATTTTAGTCTTTCAGATTTACGAAGCATTTCGAGACGAGTCAAAAGAGTACCAACATGACCCAATTCCGATTATCCGAACCCGAGAAATTTTGATTGGAACATCCAAAAAATTACTCAAAACCGTTAAGACCCAAAACTCAAAATATCTCAGAGTTGACAGAACTATATGGTGTGACCACTCTCTGAAATCGTCTCGACAAGCTCTACAAGCCTCTCTTAACAAAATTTAAAAAAGTAAATTGACTTCCAAGAAATTTCCATTTTTTCGGTTTTTACGTACATATTCATAAAACTATGCATATTTAAGACGATTCGTTGATTCCCATTGAATGATCTCGCGTTGTTGGTCTTCTAATAATACGAGAGAATCACAACCACCGATTTTAAAACACCTCACTCTAGATCGAAGTTATTGTTCGGTCTTTTTGAAAATAAAGTTTCGCTCCTGAGAGCAGACAATGTAAGACGCGAGGCATTTCGATGTTTTCTTTGCTATAAGCGACGCGCACGACCTACCCGAAGAAGCTTAAAGGAAAGACTAAAACTTGACGGATCCTAATCTCGGGAACTTGTGCGCTGGTGAGCAACACGCGTGCGCACGATTCGTGATCTACCCCATGAGTGTAACGCTAACGGGTGTCAGATTCTTCAACAAACAGACAATTCAGTGCCATTAAAGTTTGAAGGTCGGAGTTGAAACTTAGCCTGCGAATAATTTTTGGGGTTAATTTCCTGTCGAAACGAAGTTTATTCTCATCTGCTGCATTTACTAAGTTTTAAATAAAATTTAAATCCGTTACAAATTAAAAACTAACTTGAATTCAAATTCTGAGAATTGGCATTTATTAGTCTCCTCGAGACGAATCCAACGAGTACAAACAAGGCCCCATTTCGATCAGCCAATTCCGAGTTATTGCAGATTAATCACTAACCGGAAGTGGCGCCCCTGAAAGTCTCCCCTACTGAGTGGTCTCCCCCACTCTTTCAGAATTTCACAAGTCTTCCCACTTTCGGACTTTCAGATGTCTCCCCACGCGTTCGCGTCATTTCCCTCTCTTTTAGACTTTAGCGTGTCTCCCCACTGAGGTCTCCCCAAAACTTAAATTAAAAAATCTCCGAACTGGATTATCGGAACTATACGTTGTGACCACTCCCTGAAATCGGCTCACCGAGCTCGTTATGACTATCTTATTCAAAATTCAAAAAATCGAAATATTTTCTGAGGACTTCGGTTTATTAAATTTTTTTCCATTAAGAGACACTTTTAAATTATAAAATCTCTGTGAGTGTTGGTATTATTAATAGGAATAGAAAACGAATCATCGATTTGTGTGCTCCTGAACCTCTTAATTCTGCATGAATAATGATCATCGGAAAAGTGTGGTTTATATTTCATTTTACAGCTCCATATAAATGCCATTTATCTCTACATCTGTGCATTTAAATAATCGATATCCGCCGCACTGTGAAATCTTTCCACTTCGTCAATCGCAAGTCGTATCTAAGTACATAAAATACGAAACTCGTATATCCACTTGACGTTCCTCAGAAAATGAGATGACGTCCTTCTAGAAAATCCTTTAATCAAAAAATTCAGATAAACCAAAAACAATATAATTAACATAATATTATTTTTAGTTTTCGTGAAATATTTCTATTTTAATTTATTTAACTCTAAATATTAAAGTAAATATTATTGACTGAGAAAAATATTTCTAGGCAATATTAATTTTCCAATTTTCAATATTAAATAAAATAATTGTGATAATTTGTTTTAATGAAATAGACATGAGGTTATCGACAGATGAGATTCCATGACACAGATCGTATTGTAATATTCCTTTCTGGATCAACGAATGGTGTCTATGACCTATATAACAGGCGCAAGCGGAACTAGGTCGTGCACCCCCGTATGCCCTGGAATAATACCGGGTGTTCCTCAAACTAAGGATCATTCACTTACGGTCCATATTTTATTAAAATATTTAATTAAATAAAAATTTATTTTAAAATAAGCTAAATTATATTAAAGACTAGTTATTGCTTTTCATCTTAAATTAAATTCGAAAAGTGATAAATTATTACCAAGTCTATTTATTTATAAATTTCCAACTTCCAAAATTTCTTATCTGCCCCAAACTAACTTGTAGAAAATCTCCTCACGAGTAAAAAGAGCCCCCACAAGCCATACTTACCTTCGTGTGATCTTAGACTTTAAAGACGATCGAAGCCCCCCTCGTTCCCCGCCCTTTCAATGACCGTACTCGCCACATTTAAATATCAAATAACTGCCCAGTGATTTATACCAACTATGTCGTGTCACAACTCGTTTCACTCGTCTCCTCGAGCACTATTATCTGCACTGATAAAATTCCCCATCCCTCTCGATAAATTTTTCTCGCCTTTATAATTTCCTTCACAGTAGGAATAATTTAATCACAGTGAAAGCCTTCGAAACTTGCAAATTGTACCAATTTCCAAATCCGATTATCATTTAATCACCGAAATTTAGTTATTATTATCACAAAAGGAGATCAAGGTCGTCATACAAATTTCTAACTATCAATATTTTTATTTACTCAAAACCAACTTGTAGAAAATCTCCTCACGAGTGAAAAGAGCCCCCACAAGCCATAGTTCCGTTTGCGTGATCTTAAACTTTAAAAATAAGTGAAACCTCCCCATTCCACGCCCTTCCAATGACCGTACTTGCCGTACTTAAAGATAAAATAACTTCCCAATGATTCACACTAACTATACCGTGTCACCACTCGTTTCACTCGTCGCCTCGAGCCCTAGAACTTGCCCCAATAAAATTTCCCACAACTCTCGATAAATATTTCTCGCCTTCATAATTTCTGTCCAATCATAGTGAAAGCCCTCGAAACTTGCAAATTGAACCAATTTCCAAATCTGATTATCATTTAATCACCGAAATTCGGTTGTTATTATCGCGAAAGGAGGTCGATGTGTCAGGTCGGGAATCATGAGATGGAGCGAGTGGGGGAGGACGGGAGGGGGGTTGGTCCGTGGAATCTAATTCCAGGAAATCTAGTTTGCCCGAAAAGCAGGATGACCCGACGGCTCTAGAGCGCAGGGGAATCCGCAGGAGCTTCGAGATCGTGGTGGGGGGTGGGGGCGAGTGAGTTCAGTGGAATGGGGGGAAGGGGAGGGGAAAAAGTTTAGAGAGACGCGTTACCCCCCGCGGGGGTTACGATGCACCCCAGTTTCCATGGAAATGACCTACTCTCCCTGGACAGACGCATCGTCGACCGTCGACGTGTTAAAATCTCCGAATAAGGATTTCCGGGTATCAACTCTCTTTAACCTTGAGATGCACACGCGCCTACAAGGATTTAAATGACGCTCGCTGATGATCGATTCTCTGACAAAAAAAAACACTGGTTTTTTTTATTATTCCCATCACACTAATCACGATTTACGACTGTTAAATAAAGTTTTAAAGAGGGAATATTGCTTTGATGAGGGTGAAGTAAAAGTTTTCATGTATTTTTAACTTTTTTAAATTGTCTTTAATGACTTTTAATTCTGTGGAATTATTTTTAATGCTTTTCAATTCATCTTGAATTCTTTTGAATTGAAAATTTAGAAAAGAATTTTTTTCTTTGAATTTAGAATAATTAACAATTATACTGAATTCTTTTAAAATCTAAATAAATGAATAATGCAACCCAGGGTTCGAATCCCGCCTCGGTAATATTTTTTTTTCCTTTTTTAGAGGATTTAAATACTTTTGTCATAGCAGGGTTCAATTTCTTTTTATTAAAATACAGAAAATATATTTTTCAACTAATTTCATTTAGTTTTTCTTTTTTTTTCTGCTTGAAAATCCTAAAAATACGTTTGCCTTTAATTTCGGCGTTCTGAGATTCTAGAGGTCGTCGGTTAAGGCTAAGTTAAGTTGTTGCCAAAATCTGTCATATGTTGGCAGTTGGTACTCGTATTTCGTTGGATTTTCTCTTTTTTTATCGCTCTTACGTCACGTGTGAAGTGAGCAAAGCGCACGCGTTTCTCCCAGTTCGACGACACACTACTTCATAATTCAGGTAGTGAACTTTAGAGAAACGTGAACTCTACTCAGTACCACGCAGAAATAAACGACATAATTATGGTCCTGTGGCAGCCAATTTGGCCCATTTCCAACCCAATTTCGGAAAATTGTTCTTTTTTTATATTTTTCAAAATTTTATATTTGTAAAATATTATATTATATAAAGTGTTCTTCATATTTTATAGTATATAATATATTAATCATTAATTAATTAAATAATATATATTTATTAGTATAATTAAAACTGAAGCATTAATGCAATGTAAGACTTACGCGCGATCCCTGCCTTACCGACATTTTTTCTCTGTAACGCTACGTCTACATTTATTGAGATATCAAATTGAAAATTTCTAAAATTAAAGAAAATATGCTAAGGTACGTTTATCTGGACCTAAATATTGACATTTATAAAAAAAAATTTAAGACCAGATAAACATACCTTAGCATAGTTTATTTAATTTTAGAAATTTTTAATTTGATATTTCAATAAATGTACGAATAAGTTTGCAGAAAAAATGTCGGTAAGGTAGGAATAATTTTTTTATGAATTGAATTTTTTTGAAACTTTTATACTTTTACTTTTTTTTTTATTTTTGGATTAGAGGACTCGGCACAAGAAATTGGCAAGAAAAGTGAGGGTTGGTGACCTCGTGGCCCATTTAACGGGAAATAGGTCAGAGAATAAAAACGACAAGATCAAAATCTTCGAAAATTCTAAATTGAATGTTGACTTTCCGTCTTATTTTAATTATCCGGAAAAGTTTCTTCAAACCGGAAATGAATTATTATTATTATTATTACATAATTGAATAATTTTTCATAAGATTAAAATTGATAGGTAAACAAACAAAAAAATTTTCCTCGTTCTTCGCTCGATTTTTTCATCTTGAAAATTTTTAATCTTTCCAAGGCGCCTTTCAGTGAAGAAATATTTTTCTCTAATCTCTTGGCTTTGATTCAAAACAATCAAGACTAAATATTGAAGACAAGTTTGTGTATCAATTAAAACGTTCGTTCCCCTTTAAGCAAATATTATAACTAGAATAATATTTTATTTTACAAAGAAAATATTGTTCGAATAATAAAAATAGTCCAGGAAAAAATAATAATTCCAATAAAAAATTAAAAAGAATTTTTTTTTATAAATTTAACCCTCTCTATATACCTACATATTTCAGGGCGGAGCTGATATTGAGTTCGGGTTCGAATCCCCGCTCAGAATTTTTGATTTACAATTTTTTTTTATTTTTTTTTTATTTTCAAGAATTTAAAATTTTTGGGAATTTTCTATTTTCGTTAATAAATATTTTTAATAATATTATTTTTATTTGAGAACCTGAAATTTTGAGAATTTACAATTTTTCCGAAATTATTTTTAGATATTTTTTCAAACTTCAAACTTCGAGTTTAAACTCAAATTTCGAGTAATATTTTTTATTAAAAGAAAAACAGTTTTTTAATGCACAAACGATTCGATTTACGCGAAAAAAAAAATATTTGTTATTTTATTTTCTGAAGGAAACTTAGAATTTGAAATCGTGCCAACGATTGGCTGTCCGGATGTTGCGAGTTTCCGACGGAAGTCAACTACATAATGTCAACTTTACTCGGACGCTGGATAAAAGTCTGTTAATTTGTGCGTTATTTTTTTCTAATTTAAGACATTTTTTAATAAAAGAAATTAATATAAAAAAATAAATAAAAAAAATTTTTTTTTTTTTTTTTTTGTAGAAGAAATATAGACAAGTGAGAGCGACGATTGGTGCGCGCGGCTGCAAAAATAAACAGGACAGCGGTAGACGCTATTTATAATGAAAATATTTTCGCGACCAAGCGCGGCCGGCCACGTCTCTATCGATAGAAATATGTGTGTTTCGGCACATATTTAGCACCTATGAACAATCGATCTTCCTTGCTTTTTCAACCAATGGACAAGAACGTTTCGCCTTGCTGGACAGATTTCAATTTTAGAACTCGTTCGACGTCTTACTAAAAATTTCAAGAATTTGATCAAGGTCTGGTGTTCATTAGATTTTATAGATACTGTTATCGCAACTCTTACGCAGAGGAATTTAAAACATTGAAAAGAATTTAAGAAATTCTCAAGGATTGAAAAATAATTTTTATAATTTTTAATAAATTGATTAGAATTCGAACGAATTTAAAATAATAAGAAATTTACCTGGATACAATAACTGATTCAAAATAATTTGAAAGAATTTAGAAAATTTTTTTTAAAAATAAAGCGATTTTCAAAGTGGCCTATGTAATATACGCCCTTCTTGACCCTCACGTTACATACGCCCATCTTGACCCGTGTAACATACGCCCTTCTTATCCCGCATCCAATATACGCCTTTATTGATGAACAAGTAAGATACGTCCTTTTTAACCCCAAGAGACATACGCCCTTTTTGAACCCCACGTGAAATGCGCCCTTATTGACCTCCATGCGATATACCCCAAGTGACATAAGCCCTTCTTAAACACTAAATGACGTACACCCTTATAGACCCCCACGGTAGATACGCCCTTCTTGATCCTCACAAGACTTACGCCTCTATTGAACTCCTGTAACATACGCCCTTCTTAACCCTTACTTGACGCACACCCTTCTCGATACAAATGTTGTATAAGTCCTTATTTACTTATTGACCCTCACGTGAGATATGCCCTTAATGACCCCCATGTGACATACGCCCTTCTTGACCCCTGTAACATACGCCCTTCTTATCCCGCATGGAATATTCGCCATTATTGATGAACAAGTAAGATACGCCCTTTTTAACACCAACAGACATACGCCCTTATTGAACCCTACGTGACATATCCCCTTTAAACCCAATGATACGTTTATATAAAATATATATTTGTGTATTTATATATTTATATAAAACCAAATAAATTTTAAAATAAAAATAGAAAATAATACAGGTGTTAATAATGAATAATTAAATTAATGAAGTAATTATTAATAATAAATATTGGGAACCATTGAATTGATCAGAATCTTAAACCGGAAGTGCACATTATTAATATTATTATTATTATATTAACTAAAAACTATAACTGATTAAAAATAATTGTTAAAATCTAATTTAATAAATAACAATTTTTATTAATTTTTCCTAGTAGCGCAACACTAAAATAGCTTTTACCTGTTTTATCCTGAAAACCAACGTTTTATTGAGGAACGTGCCAAAACATCGATTGCACTCTATCGCGGTTCAGCACGTGTGAGCACTGAGCACTGCAATGGATTTGATTCGTGGATCAACGAGCCTAAAGAATGTCTACGAAAATTGAGAGTCGCTATAGATTCGAAACTATGGTCCGCAAGATCAATACTGCCCAGCTTCACAAATGTTTTTACTACACCAGCATTCCAATCTGCCGTTTATAATTCCATTTTGTTCGTAATTTTAAAAAATTGTTTTTACTTAATTTTTCAAAATTTTTTTTACTTAATTATTTATTTTGTTTTCATTTAATCAGATTCCACAAAAAATCTAATTATATTTATTAATTTAGCCTCGTAAACACCAATATTAACATTATCCGACTCATTTATAAAAATGTAGCTTTTAGTCGAGCGGTAAAGTTCGCAATTTGTAACTTCACGATCGGGGTTCGATTCCCCTCAGCGGGATAATTTTTTTTTCCTTTTTTTCTTTTGCTAAAATTTTTTATATGGATAAATAAACAAAAGAAATTTAATTTAGATAAATTTAAATTTAAATAGGAGTGAAACTCAATTTTTGAGTTAAAAAAAAAAAATAACAATTCGAAGAAATTGAGAAAAAAACTTCGAAAATTTATCTCTTGTTTTCTCACGCGTAAAGTTTCGAGATCGAGGAGGGGAGATCATTAAAGTTCGAGTCGGTGTCGCGTCTTTACTACATAATCTCGACGTGTCGTCTTGGCACCGACTCAGATCTACGTCAAGAAATATTCTGACGCCAGCATCAATGAAAAGAACAAAATCCCTCCATGTCCAAAAATAAATTCACATTCGCCATTTTCTGAAAGCATCTCAGTCGTGATACGTTTTAACTAAAAGTGAATCAGTAGATCTCAACCATAAAACGCCTAATATACTAATTTTCCAGTTTTTTTTTAATTTATCCGACTCTTACCTTACCGACGACATTAAAAAAAAATTATAAATATTTAGAATGAGAAAAATCGTCCTCGGTCTTTTATTTAATTTCCTTTAGTTTCATTACTTTCTATTCTTTTTATTCTCTTTTTATATAGGACCAAAAAAAAACATAGGTAAACTTTGACTGGGAGTGTTAGGTTCGAATCCCCTCTCGGTAAATATTTTTTTTTTGCTAATTAATATTTTAGGACCCAGAATATCATTTTGAGTTGTAAATCTTCTTTGAGAATATAAAATTGATTAATAAATACAATTTTATAATCAAAAAAATGTATTAAAAAACAATTTAAAAAAATGTTTAAAAATTTAATTTAATTTTTTTTTAAATTGTAAAAAAATATTTCATAAAGTTTTAATGAATGAACAATTTTAATCGTGGAAAATTGAAGCGCAAATAAAACTGAATATTCATTTAATTCAGATAATTTTTTTTGTAGAGTGGAAAAGCTTTCATTTAGATGTATTATAAAGAAAAGTAGACACGTGATATTCTATCTGCCTATAAGCAGAATCTTACTCTTCCTACTTCGCCTCTGTATTATTCAGACAATGCTAAATATTACATGTACCGGAATCTCTCAAGCACAAAGAACAAACCACAAACGTGACCCGCGAGTGGCTTGACCTTAAAGCTTCGTTCACAAACCTCTGCAAGAAAAAAAATATTTCCAAAGGAAAATATATATTAAAATAATGTCAATAAATAAAAATAAAAATAGAAATAGTGAAAAATTTTGGAAATTTATTTTTTTGCATTAGAAAAACTTAGTTTATTTTTTAAAAATATATAGTAAATTAAATAAAATAAAAAATAAAATAAAAATCGAGCGCGGATTTGAACTCGGGTATAACATAATTTTTTTCTTTTCGAATTTTTCCTCAATTCTTACTGGGGTGTTTATTTTTTTCAAACTATAATTATTATTTAAATATTTTCTACTCGAAAAAAATATTGTTTCAGCTATAATATTTTTTTAAAGAAAAAATTAATAAATAAAAAAAATTGAGAGGATTCGAACCCAAGATGGTTGATTTTACATAACTATTTTTTTTCTATTTTTTGTTTATTTTTAATTTATTTGAACAGTATTTTCTTTGCGAACAGAAGACCAAATTATTGTAGATAGGAACTTAGGTAGGCAGAGAAAGCGGTAAAGTTTTTCCGTTAACGATTTGTCTTTACACTAGACAATCGTTGGTTGAAGAATAATTCATGATCTGCTAGCATCTTAACATTACGCCATAAGATAAACTCCCGCTTGGAGGAACGAACGTAAAGAAAATGATAGAAAGATTGTCGCTTTTAAAAATTTAATCGAGAAAGAAACATAAATTATTATATTTTTTTTATTTACTTATTAATGAATTTTAATATGAAAAACAGTATTTAAATATTTTACGGTAATTAATTTACAGTTAGAAATTATTTATTTAAATTACGTTAAATTAAATAAATTATTTATTTATCCACGAGCATGTAACCACATGTTCACGTGATTTTTTAATTAAAAAAAACTAAATTTGCTGAAAATAAATCTTAATTTCTGTCATTAAATTAATAAAAAATTAAATAAAGGAAAAGAAACTGTTCAAAAATTAATATAAAAATAACAAAAAAAAAAATCAATCAATTAAACTTATTTATTAATAAATTCCAAATTATTTACGAGATTAATTTTATGTATTATTATAATTTTAATTAGCATAATTTTTATTTTATTACAATTTTTTTATTAATTATAAACATTACATATAAATTCTAAAATTAAAAATGTATATCTGACTAGAATAATTAAAAAAACAGATTTAATTTAAAAAATAAATTTAAATTTAAATAATTTTAGTGAAAGAATTTTTTTAATGAGCTTTATGAGTTACTAGGTCGATAAGTTAAAGAAATTATACGATTTCCAGGGAAGTAATTTAAGGTTTGTGGGAAGTACAAACACGATTATTCATTCATAAAATAATTTTATGATTTTTCCTGAAAGTCAAGGTTACTCACTATTTATTGATTTTATTTGTAAGGATTTAGAATGATTCAAACTTTGTAAAAAAAAAAAAATAAAATAAATACTTGAATGCAAAGTGATTATTATTTTATTTTAAGACTGTAATTATAATTTAATTAATTGAATAAAATCATTTTTAGTAAGAATTAATTTTATAAAAAAAATGTAAATGACTTCAAAATCATTTTTTATTACATCATTAATTAATTATTTAATTAATTATTAATTTATTATATTTTTAAATTTTAATTTCTACTAATCCTGATTTTATAAATAAAATTAACATCTTTTATAATAATTTCGTAATAAAATAAAGTCACCCCTTAAATTCAAAACAAATTATAATGCAAATCGGAGTATTATATCAAGACATGATGTAATTCTCCCTTCTCTTATGACTCAGAGTTCGTACCTTGTACACCAACCCTTGCTTGGTTGTAGGTCACGCGAATATACCGGGTGTTTAAATAAAATAAAAGTAAATAAAAAGTAAATTAAAAAATTAATTAATTCATTTTTTTCTTTTTTCAGTATTGCAAACGCTTACAAAACTTACTTTTTTACATATAATTATCTATTTATTTGATTAAATATTAAAAAATATATTTATTTAATTTTAATTTTTAAAATTTTAGAAATTACAGTTATAAAAAAAACTTCCTTAGTAGTTCCGGAATTTATAGTAAAATTTTAAATTTCCAAAAGTATAAAATTTCAAAATTTTTTTTTGTGAAAAAAATTTCGAATGGAAAATTTAAAAAAAAAAGTTAGATTTTTTTTTTGTTGGTTTTTTGACAAAAATATATTATTCTAAAAAAAACTACGTAATTCCGGAATATTCTGTAACTATTATGTACTAACTACAGAATTTTACTAATTACGAAAAGAATAATATTAGATAAATATTTTTTTTAAATTTTTTCTATTTTAATATAAATTTCATATATCCCAGTGAAATAACAGGCAGTTTTTTTTTATTTATCTAAGATTTGATCAACCTCGAGATATCAATACGAGGGAATTTTTTAGAGGGACAAATGGCTACACTATCGCCTTGATTGCACTACTTTTTTGATTAAATCACGTCCCACCTTTCGTCCTGATAATTTCAGCATGAAAAAAAAGCAGGAAGGGGTGAGCACGTGCTTATCATTGATCTTCATAAACTTTTCTGATTTAATTAAAAAATACATTCTCTGATGAGAATATACAAATAAACGAAAAGAAACTGTTTAAAAATTAATATAAAAATAACAAAAATCAATCAATCAATCAATTAAATTAAAAAAAAAGTTTTTATATTTTTTTTTATTGAAATTAAAAGTAAAGATAGATTTAACAATAACTTGCAGGGATTTCAAATCATTTTAAATATTTTTAAACAAATTAAAAAAATTTTAATAATTTAAATAAATTTTAAATAAATTCTAAATAGTTAAAGGATAGCCAATTAAGCTATTAATTAATTAAATATTAATTTAAATATTTTAAATACTGAGAGGTTTATATGAACATTAAAATATTAACCTAAATTCTTAGATAAAGAATAAAAAATTACTAAAATTTAATATATTACTTTATATACAAATTTAAATATTATTCTGTATTTTTATTTGTAAATAAAGTAAAAAATTAAAACCAAAATATGTGTAATAAATTATCTTAATTTCATTGAAATTGGCTAAAGACTTGATTAATAGAGAGTTTAATAAGGGCGTATGTCACATCGTAGAGGTGTTCAAGAAGGTCGTATATCACAACAAAATCAAAAACGGAATGTCACGTGGGGTTCAAGAAGGGCATATATCACATTGGAATAAAAAGGGCGTATGTCATAACGGACTCAAGAAGGGCGTATATGACATGGGGTCAAGAAGGGCGTATGTAATGAGTTGTAGATTTTAAGAAGGGCGTATGTGACATGGTCGATGAAGTCGAGAAGGGCATATTTCATGTTTTCGAAGGGGGTTAATAAGGGCGTATATCACAATGAAACCAAAAAAGGCGTATGTCACAACGGAATAAAGAAGGGCGTATATGACATGGGGGTCAAGAAGGGCGTATATTACATTGGAATAAAAAGGGCGTATGTCACAACGGAATCAAGAAGGGCGTATATGACATGGGGGTCAAGAAGGGCGTATATCACATTGGAATAAAAAGGGCGAATGTCACAACGGAATCAAGAAGGGCATATATGACATGGGGGTCAAGAAGGGCGTATGTCATGTGGAGTCGAATTATTAGAGTTCGAAATCCTGAAAAAAAAAATAATAAAAAAGAAGGGATTTGGACTATCGATGAATGTGCAGGTATAGGCCAAACATATGTGTGGGATGAACTTAGCCTTCGCCTTGAGAGCCTTGATGTGACCTTCGAAAATAGGGAATTCCCCTCGAAAGTGTTTAGTAGGTTCTCCACGTGATGCCGCATAATAAATGGCGTGGTAGGCCTGCCACTTTGGGTTTCGCGTGCTCCGAAATCGAGCAACTCGTACCGTACCAACGTTTGATGATGAACCTGCAGATTTGATCGATGCTTAATTCGACCTACAGAAGGCGTCCAATCGTATCGTGAGTCACCCTAGACCCGATGACCTTCGAGATATTACTAAATTACTTCAGGGATACGTCAGACTGTTATTCTCAGGACTATCGGAAATCTTGCATTGACAATTTAAGAAATAATAATAATAATAATAATAATAATAATAATAATAATAATAACAATAATAATAATAATATTTGATTTTGAATCAATAATTTTATCATTAATTATTAGTCATTTATTTATTAAAATTTTTTATTAATTTAATGACAGAAATTAAGATTTATTTTGAGCAAATTTAGTTTTTTTTATTTAAAAAATCACGTGAACATGGGGTTACATGCTCGTGGAGTCTCAAGGTCGTGGGGTCATGCGGTCATAGGATTCACGTGGTCATAGAGTCACATGGTGGTGGGGTTCACGTGGTCATGGGCTCATGGGGTCATATAGTCATGGGGTCATATGGTCATGGGGTCACATGGTCGTGGGGGTCATTCGGGCATGTGGTTCACGAGGTCATAGGGTCAAATGGTGATGGGGATAACGTGGTCATGGGAACATATGGTCATGAGGTTCACGTGGTTATGTGGTCACATGGTCGTAGGGGTCATACAGTCATGGGGTTCACGTGGTCATAGGGTCATATGGTGATGGGATTCACGTGGTCATGGGAACATATGTTCATGGGCTCATGGGGTCATATAGTCATGGGATCATATGGTCATGGGGTCACACGGTCGTGGGGATCATTCGGGCATGGGGTTCACGAGGTCATAAGGTCACATGGTGATGGGATTCACGTGGTCATGGTGTCAAATTGACATGGGCTCATTGGGTCATATGTTCATGAGGTCATATGGTCATGGGGCCACATGGTCATGGGGGTCACGAGGTCATAAAGTTACATGGTGATGAGGTTCACTTAGTCATGGTGTCATATTGTCATGGGGTCATATGGTCATGGGGTCACATGGTCGCGGGGGTCATTCGGGCATGTGGTTCACGAGATCATAGGGTCATATGGTAATGGGGTTCACGAGGTCATGGTGTCACATGGTCGTGGGGTCATGCGGTCAAGGGATTCAGTGGTCATAGGATTCCATGGTCATGGGAGTCACATAGTCGTGGTTTCATATTGTCATGGACTCATGGGGTCATATAGTCATGAGGTCATATGGTCATGGGGTCACATGGTCGTGGGGATCATTCGGGCATGTGTTTCATGAGGTCACAGGGTCACATGGTGATGGGGTTCACGTGGTCATGGTATCATATGGTCATGGGCTCATGGGGTCATACATAGTCACGGGATCATATGGTCATGGGGTTCACATCGTCATGGGGTCACGTGATCGTGGGATAATGCAATTCATGTGGTCATAGGGTCAAATGGTCATGGGGTTCGCGTGGTCATGGGGTCACATGGTCGTGGGGGTCACATGGTCATGGGGTTCACGTGGTCGTGGAGTTAATGTGTTCATAGTTTTCTCGCAGTCATGAGGTTCAAGTAATCATTGGATTAAATTGTAGTGGGGGTCATGTTATGTCTGTTAAATTCACAAATTTTCAATTTTCAGAATTTACAAATTTTACAAGTTGTAAATATTACACATTATTTCTGCTACATTAATATTAGATGACTCGAACAGACAAATTTATGTAAATTTCACAAATCCCTTGAAACTCCCTTAAAATTTATGAAAATGCCAATAAATTTCATACAATCCTCCTAAATTCCTTAATGTTATTAAAAATCCAATGAAACGTTGTGAAATCCCTTAAAATATCTTACAATAAAAAATATTCTAAAATTACTTAAAATTACATCTAAAAAATTCTTGAAAATATCGTTGAATCTTTTAAAATTACTCAAAATTCCAAAAAAATCAACATAGAGGATTTTTATTTAATAGGTCTATAATACTCTAGGTTTAAGTGATTCTTGAGATTTTACGTTTTATTTTAATTGAAGCAGCTCATCATGCAATGTGAGAAATATTCAAGTGGCGTGACTCAATGTAGAATCAGACAAGTACAATTAAAGTGATGCGAGGTCATTATAGTCAGACACGCGTCGTCCCCCTTTAAGTACTTGTTGTCGACTGTGATCAGGCAACTGAAAGTGATACAGAGGGTCGCCACATGTCAGGGAAGTCAGAAAAGTATAAGAGAAATATTAAGAAAAAAAAATTCTACTACTGTTTCAAGAGTCCAGCCCATGTGACCCTATGACCATATGAGCCTATCACAATGTGACCTAATAAACAAGTGACCCCTTTGACACGTGGGCCACATTATCCCCACGACTATGTGACCCTACAAGCATGTGAACCCATGACCATGTAACCCCCTGACCCTCACAACCATGTGACCCCATGACAATGTGACCCCTTGACCATATGAGCCTCATGACCATGTGACCCCAATAACAACGTGACTCCATGACCACGTGAACCCCATGACCGCCTAACCACTATAATTATGTGACCCCATGATCGTGTAACCCCCATGACCAAGTAATCCCCATGTCAATGTGACCCCTGGACTATGTGAACCAATGACCACGTGACTTCCATGGCCATGTGATCCTCATGACCATGTGAACCCCATCACCATGTGACCCTATGACCTCGTGAACCCCATGCCCGAATGACCCCTACGACCATGTAACCCCATGACCATATGACCCTATGACTATATGAGCCTATGACAATATGACATCATGACCACGTGAACCCTATCACCATGTGATCCTATGACCACGTGAACCCCATGACCGCATGACCCCTACGACCATGTGACCCCATGACCACGTGAACCCCATGACCTGTTCCCATGATAATGAGACCCCTTTGACCATATGAGCCTCATGACCATGTGACCCC
>UCOH01012134.1:34467-112705 GCA_900474275.1 Synergus japonicus
TATGACCTCGTGAACCCCATGCCCGAATGACCCCTACGACCATGTAACCCCATGACCATATGACCCTATGACTATATGAGCCTATGACAATATGACATCATGACCACGTGAACCCTATCACCATGTGATCCTATGACCACGTGAACCCCATGACCGCATGACCCCTACGACCATGTGACCCCATGACCACGTGAACCCCATGACCTGTTCCCATGATAATGAGACCCCTTTGACCATATGAGCCTCATGACCATGTGACCCCCATCACCATGTGACCCTATGACCTCGTGAACCCCATGCCCGAATGACCCCTACGACCATGTAACCCCATGACCATATGACCCTATGACTATATGAGCCTATGACAATATGACATCATGACCACGTGAACCCTATCACCATGTGATCCTATGACCACGTGAACCCCATGACCGCATGACCCCTACGACCATGTGACCCCATGACCACGTGAACCCCATGACCTGTTCCCATGATAATGAGACCCCTTTGACCATATGAGCCTCATGACCATGTGACCCCATGACCGTGTAACCCCCATGACCGCATGACCCCTACGACCATGACCCCATGACCATGTAACCGTATGACCACGTGTATCCCATTACCGCATAACCACCCCGAGCATGTAACCCCATGACCATGTAACCCCTATATCAATGTATCCCCCATGACCACGTGAACATCATGACCCTCTCGACAATTTGACTCCCATTAGACTGTGACCTCTTGACCATATGAGCCTCATAACCACGTGTTCCCCATGAGCGTGTAACCCTATGACAACGTGACTCCATAACCACGTGAACCCCATGACCGTCTAACCACCATAACCATGTGACCCCATGACCGTTTAGCCCCCATGATCAAGTAATCCCCATGTCAATGTGACCCCTGGAATATGTGAACCCATGACCATGTAAACCCATGACTAGGTGACTACATGATAACTTTAGCCCACAACAATGTGACCTACTAAACATGTGACCACCATTACCACGTGTACCCCATGACCGCATGACCCCATACGATCATATGACCCCTTGACCATGTAACCACCATGTCAATGTGACCCCCATGACCACGTGAACATCATGAGCCTCTCGAAAATTTGACTCCCATGAGACTGTGACCCTTGACTATGTGAACCCATGACCATGTGATCCTACAAGGGCTATCTCACGTCGGGGTCAAGAAGGGCGTATGCTACTTGATGGATAAAAAGGACGTATATCATATGAGGGACAATAATGTCGTCAAAAATGGCGTTTGTTAAAAAGGGCGTATGTCACACAGAGTTCAAGAAGGGCGTATGTCACAGGGGTCAAGAAGGGCATATGTCACATGTTGAATGATAAGTCAATAAGGGTGTACATCACGTCAGAATCAAGAAGGGCGTATGTCACGTCAGAATCAAGAAAGTCGTATGTTAAACCTACAGAACCCCATCTTAAATAAGGCTAAATGGAGAAATTTCTGCACGGGATTCTACTGAAATAAAAAGTCAACATGCTTTTCCAGAGTTGACTTTGGTTTTGATTACACGTGTTTGGCTGAATTTCACCCACACTCGCTCGGCTTGGAAATCATTAAAACCAGTATTTCAATCGCAGGAACGTCGAGCTTTCACGGGCAAACCCCTTCCTCTCCCGATCGATCTCGCCGCCCACTCTTTGTTCTCCACATCCGCACGTCTGCTTTTTATACCCTTCAAATAAACGTCTCCACCAAATGAAAAAAGGTGCGTCGTCTTGTCTCGGTTATTCTTTTTTTTTTTTTTTTTTTTTTTTGTTCTCGATAAAATTGTATCATTCTGGAAATCACATCGTGGATAAACTGCAGAAGAATTCAAGGAAGTAAAAAATAATCTCGAAACGAAATTTAATTTAACAATAAATATTTAAATATGAATAAATATTTAAAATTGATGTTTTCAATATTTTTAAATTCCGGAAAATTAAAATTATTAAGAATAAAAAAAATTCCCGATTAAAAGTAATATCATTACCGATAATATCTGATCCCTACCTTACCGACATTTTTTTCTCTTCAAAGTTACTTCTAAATTTATTTAGATATCAAATTGAAAATTTTTTAAATTAAAGTTAAAACACGAAGGTCCGTCTATGTGGTCCTAAATATTTACATTTCTACAAAAAAAATTTTTATTTTAATACACATTTAAAACTTAATAAATGTAATTATACAAATTTTAAATTTTATCCACACAAAACGTTTGGAAAAGGATTTTCTTAATGGTTTAAGCTCATTAATTATTAATTTCGTACAACGACTCCCATCCGAATGTCACCCAAAGTCAAACGCTACTTAACTTCGGTGATCGAACGAAAAGCCTTAAACCATTCCATATATGTCCATTTGGACAGAAATAAACGATATTTGCTAACTTTTCTCATTAATTTAAGAGTCTATATTTTTCAATTTTACAAATCAGATTTCTTTTAAATAAAAAAAATCTCTTTCTAAAAAATACTAAATAAAATAGATCGAATATTTTTAAGTGTTCAACGTACCGAATGTAAAAAATATACCGAAAAAATAATTCCGATTTTGAGAAGATATTTAAGAAAAAGTTTTGAAAGGAAATTACAAACAAAAATTCCGAAGAAATTTAAAACCAAAATTTTGCAGAAATTAAAATTTTTAAAATTATTTATTATAATAAATAATTTTTTACTATAATAAAAATATATAATAATATATAATATAAAAAAGTATATTAGAATAATGAAATAATAATAAATAAAATTAACATTTTTTTTATTTTCGCAAATTTTCAATTTCGAGAATTTAAAATTATTGGAAATTTAAATTATTGAGAATTAAAATTTTCCGAAATTTGAAAATTCGGGTATTTTATATTTTTGAATAAAATTTTATAATTTTGAACAAAACTTAAAAAAAAAATGTTAAACAAAAATTGTTAAGAAATTTAAACCCAAGTTTTAAACAAAAAATTTTTATGGAAAAAAAATATTTTATTTTGTTTTTATTTTTGGGAATTTATTTTCGGTATTTTGGTTTTTCGGCAGAAAAATGTTGTCTTATTAGGTGGAACATTGACCCTGTTGAGTTCCTTAAGGTTGTGCGAAGTAAAGGGAGAAAAAGAAAAAGGAAAAAAGGGAGAAGAGAAAAAGTACAGACTCTTAGGCGAAACCCAGTACAGCCTCATGGAGCACGATCTGTATCTTCCACGTCTGTGGCTGGGACACCAGAGTGGGGGATTGCAGGGAAGTGGAGGGGATTAAGCTATAAAAGTAGGGCAGTAGTGCTCTAGAACAATCAATAGTGGATGGACTGGAGAGGGGATAAAGCCTCACGGTGGAAATTCGGAAGTGGGAGGCACGTGACGCTATGGAGGGTGAAACCGGAAATGGGAAGTGGAACCTGCTGCAGTTGCAGATAAGAATTTCCACAGATTGTTAAATAATTAAATATTAAATAAAATAAATAATAGATAAAATAATAATATATTATAATAAAAAATATATAATAATATATAATATAAACAATAATATTAGAATAATAAAAGAATAATAAATAAATAAAAACTTATTTTATGAATAAAAAATATCAGTCTGAATCTCTCGAAATTTAAATTTAAATAAAGAATTTTAAGTGATTAAAAATAGATAATTAATAATAATAATATATAATTGACGGCATTTTAGAAATTTAAATTCAAAATTATTCTTTTTGGAACGTATATAATTTAAATTTCTTAAATTTTGGAGGCTTCAAATTTGAAGTTCCTTGCAGTCTTTAATTTTACTTTTATTTTAAAACTTTTTATAGTTTTCTGGACTTTAGTTTTTAATTTAGAGAATTCTTGATAAAATAGAAGGTTTTAATTATTTACTCTGCAAGTTCGTTAATTTTTCTTTGATAAGTTTGTAGATTGTAGAAGAAAGAATAAACAAACCGAGGAGTAAGTAAAGACAAAAAACCTGAAACGGACTCTCGGGAATAAAATCACAAGTGCTAGTTGCTTTTTACTTTAGAAACTCGAGCAATTTCATTGATGCAATCAAAGTTTACAGTAAAAGACGAATTTAAAAAAAAATTATTACTTTATTATTATTATTATTTTTTTTTTATTAAGTTCAGGTTTTAAAACATTTTACAACATCGGGACTGTTTTTTTAAGTATCAAAAAATAATTTAATTGGACTAGAGCGTCACAAAATTTTATTCTAAAAGATTAGAAATTATTGGATAAATATTTTGTTATAGGCGTTTTTGGATCGTTCAATATAATTAAATAATATAAATAATTCAAAAAATTATTATTAAATTTAATTTAAAATTTAAAAAAAGCTTATAAAAAATTTCAGAGAGATAAAAGGCGATTCTAAGAGCTTTAACGTTTTTTCATGCTATATTGATTTTAACGCGATGATAACTATCGGTTTTATTAAGTGTCTATTTTTATTAATAACTATGCTATTTTTCAGAACGAACTCTACTGCGATAATGTCTACAAAAATTATCGACAGCGATGTTTAAGATTAAAGATAGCTCTGAAATTAAATATAAAACTTTTGCAACTTTTAAAAGCGTTTTCGAACTTTTTAAATTAATTTAATTTTAGGAATGTAAAAAATGTAGGTTCATAAGATTAGAAATTAAATAATTATTCGTGGAAGTTTGAACACAAAAGTTTGATACTTAAACAAGTACTTTGGTATGCATAATATTTTACAAAATCCGTTTGAAATAAAATTTTATCAAAATTAAGGAACAAAATAATTGTGAAACAAACTTCTGAAAAATCAAATTATATGCATTTTCCAGAATTTTTAAATTCGGTTATTTTATATTTTCGAAAAATTGAAAAATTTCAGTATTTTTCTACTTTAATTAATACCTATAAAAATATTGATAATAAATACTAGAGACGAAAACATAAAATAATTGGAAAATTTTGATATTTTATATTTTCGTGAAATTGAAATTGCGGTAGATTTCTTCTTTCATTAATGAATATTCTCGGTTTATTTAAATTTCGTTAGTAAATATTTTCCGTAACATTATTTTTATTTGAAAATTTAAATTTTCGAAATGTAAAAAAAAAACATTTTTTTGTCGAAAAACCAAATTCTCGAATTTGAAAATATAAAAAAAAAAGAAAATATTTTCAAAAACCTTCAAATTGCCTAAGAATGCAAATTTCCGAAATTTCAAGTTCCCAAATAATAAAATAATATTACCAAAAATGTTTTTTAAAGAAAGTAGAAAATTACAAAAATGTCAAATTCCCGAAAATTTAAATTTCCAAAAATTTAAATTCTCTAAAATTTCAAATTTTCGAAAATTCAAATATTTCTCTAGAATTGTTGTTTAAAAATTATTTTTAAATCCTTTTTTTCCAATACATCTCTCTTAAAAAATTTTGATTAATATGGCTCCAAATTTTTGATTACTCTAAATAGAAATGTTGTGAAATTTAAAAATCCTAAGGTTCTTTTTGGAGAAATTCTAAAATTTTATCGAAATTTAAAAATCCCGAAATTTTGGTTTGAAATTTATTTGTAAAATTTTTGTTCAAAATTTGTCTAAAACATTTTTATTTAATTTTAAAGAGAAATTTTTCATAAATATTTTTTAAATCTTGTGATTCTTTAAAATTTCAATCAAATCCCTTAAAATCCCTTTTAAAAAATAAAAATTTCTTAATATCCTTTAAAATTTCACAAGGAACTTTATAAAATTCCTTAAAATTCTTTGAATTCCTTAAACTCTTTTAAAAATCGCTTAAACTTTCATAATCTTTCAAAATCTTTGGAAGTTTTCTAAAGCCTGTTACATAAACTATAAAAATTTCCAAAAGAAAATAATAGTATCAAAATTTAAAATTTCCGAAATTTTTGTTAGAAATTTATTTGCAAAAAAAAATTTGAATAAAAATGTTGAAAAAAAGTTTTAGAAATAAACTTTTAAAAAATTAGATTATTTTTAATGCTAGTAAATTTCAATTTCGAAACTTTTATAATTTCGGGAATTTTATATTTCGATAACTTTCAATTCCGGGAATTTTAAACTTCGATATTATTATTTCCTTTGGACAATTATTTTTTATTTCAGAAATTTTTATTTTCTGGGAATTTTCAACTTCAGTAAAAATTTAAGAAACAAAAAACAACAAAAAACATCTTAAATTTTGCGTCCCGAAATTTTTGTTTGGAATTTATTTGCATAATTTTTGTTAAAAATTTCTCTTAAACATTTTTATTCAAAATTTTGAAAAGAAACTGAAAAAAAATTTGAAGAGAAAGATTGAAAAAGTTTTGAAAATAAATTTAAAAAAAAAAGAATATAAAAATTCGATAATTTTTAATGTTGGGAAATTTAAATTTCGAAAAATAAATTCGGGAATTTAAAATGTCGATAACTTTCAACTTCGGGAATTTGAAACTTCGGTAATATTATTTTCTATTTCGGAAATGTTTATTTTTCCGGATATTTCAACATCGGGAATTTTCAACTCCAGTAATGTTCAACTTGGGGAATTTTCAACTTCGCAAATTTTAAATTTCAGTAAAAATTTACGCCAAAAAAAACAACAAAACATCTAAAAGTTTTCGTTTGCTCAGAATCACTCAGAATCGCAAAAAAAAAACCAAAATCTATAAATGCTAAAAACGACAACAACAATAATGTACTAAAAAATATAAAAATTATTAAAAACAACCGGAACTAAAATCCATAAAATCGCAGGAATGTCGAAAGGGAAATAAATTCGTGTGAATGATCGGCGATAACAACCACAATAAAAGATTTCTTTAATGTGTGCCTTGGCATGTGACCGTGCAATAATTCAAGCACAATTTGACTATAGCCGTCAATCAAGAAATCAAGAAAAATGACAAAAACAATCAAGAAAGAGAGAGACACTTTATAATCGTAACTTAGGTTATATTGATCGAAAGAAATCTCGTCTGATTTTCCGAGAACGTGAATTTTCCCCAGGGACTCGAGTCAAATTGGGAAATGCGAGTCGACTCGGAAAATGCGGCGGACATTAGAAAAATGACGATAGGAATCTACTAGCAGAAAGCAAAGGGAAATTTAGCGAATTGAATGTATGACTTCACTCGGATTTTGATTTGTTCGTGTCGCGTGTCGCGTTACAATAATCGTAGAATTTAATTTCTAATTAGTCGAGTACTCACCTTAATCTAAATATACCCTCGCCACAAGTTCACCATTTCACTATTTTCACCACTTCACTCGGCCGAATTGTTGCTTTTTTTTTTAAACGCGAATTTTGCCAGAAAACAGCTGGACTTGATTGGCGATCTAGTGGCGATTGCCGGAACTAAAAAAGTAAGGCGCCACAACATTAGCGCGGGAAAATTTGAATTTTTCTAAAGGTTTAAAAGATATTGGATGAAATAAAATTTTCCCTAAGAGATCTTTCCGGATCTAGAAAGATAGTCCCGTGGATATAAAATCTGGTAACATTGCAGAGAATAATAATAATAATAATAATAATAATAATAATAATAAGATAAATGAGAAATTATCAAAAATTTAGATCTCATGGTTTGTAACAAAATATAAAAATATCTAAAAAGCAATAACTCTTGTATAAAAATGATTCTTTTATAGAAATGAAAGTAATATAAATACAAGTTGTGATCGGGCAAATAATTATATTGCTTTGCTGGCAGTGATCTACTTTATCAACTTTGCAGTTTACGGAGTTTTTTCGATAAAAAAGTAAATATTATATTCTATCAATCGTTGAAACTTTGGGAAATGATAAAAAAGACACTGAAGGACGTATAAGTAGTAATAAAATTGCCACGGAATAGCTCTTATTGCAAGTAAATATAATGCCGGTAAGGTAGAGATCCTATACTTGATATATTACCTCAAGGGACTAAAAACGTTATTTACCTTGTGTCGGTAACGTCGTTCCGACTTAGCTTTCTACTTACCTCTGTACTTTTTCAATCCTGTTATCAGTCGCGATAAAATAAATAAAACAAAATAAATTAAAATAAATTAAAATAAATTAAAATAAAATAAAAATAAAATAATACATATAATATACATAAAAATGAGTAATAAATTCACATAGAGTAATAATAATTAAAAATTATAACTCCAAATAAATAATAATTGCAAAATAAAAAAATTAAATTGTTATTTATAAATCTGACAATAATTTTTTTATCGAATAAACTAAACACAAAGTCAGAGTTTTTCCTTATTTTCTGAAAATAATTCTCTCAAACTGAAAAAGTGAAATTCTTATTGAACAACGTATAATAAATAAAACTAGGACAATAAATAAAATTTATTTTATGTATAAAAAATATATATAAATCTTACACAAGTTATAAATTATTTTAATTTTTAGAACAGTATTTTGTAAATATGAGAAAAATCAGCTTAGTGCGTCCCTTAATTTTCATTGGTTCCTTTCCTCAATGGCGTGACCTTGAACTTGACCGTCAGTGCGTCCTTGACGGAAAAACCGGGTCATTTATGGAGAACGAGCCCTGACCTAACCTATTCTAGGCTATGTCTCGGTCCTCCAAATACAGACAAAGCCTAGGAGAGGCTAAACCAAGTTACTCGGTTTTTTATCCACCTGAGAATCGAATTTCTATTTTTATCGATAAAAAAAACTGAGTTTTTCTTATTATGGTCAAATTTCTACATTATCGACATTTTTATCAAGTTACCCACGTTCAAACCGAATGAGATATCGAGTTGAAAATTTGGAAAATAAATAAAAGGCAATGAGGCAGTTTACCTAAATTTATGTAAAAAAAAATTAGAAAAACAAAAAAAATCAAGAATAAACAATAATAATAATAATTTAAATTTTTAAAATTTTGTAGTATTTTTTTAGTAACTTTCAAATTTAAATTTTAATCAAACTTTCTTTCATTAAAAAATTTTTTTTCTTTCAAAAAAGATATTTATACGTTGGTTTTTATTAAACATGAGAAAAATTGAATTTAATCGAAAAAATTGGTTAACAAAAATATTTCAAGTTATGAAACTCGTAAATAATAATAATAATAATTTTTTAATTAAGAGATTGTTTTTAAATAAATAAAAAATAATACAAATAAATAAAAAGTATAGTTTTTAAATACTGTGCTAATTAGTTTAATAATTTTTTTTCTAAATTTTTGTTTATTGAAACTTTTGTTTACTGAAAAAATAAACAATGTGTTAACCGGTTATCTTGTTTACATTCTGTAAATACAAAAAAAATCTTATCTAACATTTTTTTTTTAATTCATCTGAATTTTTTTATTAATTCAAAAAAAAAAAAATTCAAAAATAATTTTTTTCCTAAAAAAATGCAAAAATGAATTAAAACCAAATTTTTTTTTAATGTTCCTTAAAGTAAATTCCATGGAATTCAAGTTTAAAAATTACATTAAAAAATGTTTAACAAAATATAATCTTCATAATGCTATATAATAATAACAATAATAATAATAAAAATAATAATTTTACTTAACAGATGGTTTTCACGTAAATAAAAAATAAATAAATAAAATAAATACAAAATAACATAAATAAACAAAAAATATATATTTAAACATTTTTTTTTCTAAAAAAATAAGCAAAATTTAATTAAAACCAAATTTACTCTTAACGACCGTTAAGGTAAATTCCAGTAAAAAAACGTGCATAAATTGCTTCTCCAAAATGCGTCACAGTGAAGATTGAAAAATTAGCTACTTCTTTTTTTTTTTTTTATTTCACGGGAGACATGAGTCCGTCTCGAGGCTATTTTTGTGAATCGACTCTTGCATATAAAGAAATCGTGTCACGCCTAAAAATACGCGGGCCTCGCAGGTAGTTACAAAAAGGTCACAAAGGGATCCAAAAAAATATAAAAAAATAAAACAAATAAATAAAAAAAAAAAACGATGAGTGGAATCGCACAGAGGCGATTTGGTATTCAAATCTCCACCGGGCTATTGCCTGTGCGGATATCGAAGTCTCCTTCGTTAAAGTCTCTCTCAACTTTTTTTTCCCCCAAAGCGATTACTCGCTCGGGGAATTTTTAATTAGTAATTTGCCCAATTAAATTCCTTTTTAAAATTTATTACACTCTTAAGATTTTTTTCTTTTTTTTATTATTTATTTATTATTTTTTTTTAATAATTATTTTTTGGATTATTAATTTTTTTAATTAATTATTTTTTGAATTTATTATTTCTTAAATTTTATTTAATTTAGTAATTAGAATATTTCATTAAAAATTATCCGTTATGATTAATTTCGCAAAAAATTAAATTAAATTAAATTAAATTAAATTAAATTAAATTTAAAAAAAAATTTTTAAAAAACTATAGTGAGAGAAAATGGTTATTCAATCCTGAATATTCCGTTTCACAATATCCAGTGGTTCACATAATGTCGCACTTTCTCCACCGATATTAAGTACCTTATCACCTTAATAAACACTCGATAAAAGAAATCGTTTTTTAAATTTCAATAGGAGCCTAGAATTATTTTTTTTCTCTTTTGAACCAGTTTTCGGTGCACAACAAATTGTCACTTAGAGGCGTAATCCTTCTCTTTGAAGTACCTTCACTGAACTGATCTACTGTCGCAGAAATTACACCATTAATACCGGGTGCTTAGAAACACAGATCGAGTCTTCTATAAATCACTCGCCTGCAAAATTGAACTAACAAAAAAATTTTTTTTAAAATAATAATAATAAAAATATCAAAGAAATTAAATTCGCATTAAAAAAATTATTTTGAATAAAAACATGAATAAATAAAATAAAAATGAAATAAATAAAAGTGAAATAAAAATAAAATAAAATAAAGTAAATAAAAATAAAATAAATAAATATAAATAAAATAAATAATAAATAAAATAAATAAAAACCTGTTTTTTCGTATTTTTTGCTATCCAGTATAGTAAAAACTACTACTACAACAACTACTGGAAAAATTTGGTTTAAAAGAGATTTTTATCGATTTCTAGGGAAACAACACAAGAGGAGAGGATTTCTGGAAAAAATAACGAATTTTGAAGGCGTTTGAGAGTCAAGACAGAAACGATGGCTGAGAACGCGGCGAAGAAACCGAACACACGGCAACCTGTGCACCCACTAACCAACGAACCGGCCGCTAACCAAGGCCCAGAAGGCCAAAGTGTGCGTGCGACGATAATATATGTAACCACGTATATATTAAGCCACGTGAGAGAGCGAGGGCAGCATCTTCCTCCGGCTCGGTGGGGAAAGTCCATCTCGACGAGAGACTCGACTTGAGTCTCAAACTCAGCTTTAGATGAAGCAAACCATAATGACAACTATGATAATAGAATATTACAAAAGTCGAGAGATGCTATTAACGGGAGTTAGGAGATTCAATCTTGAATAGAGAGAAAAATAAAAGGTAAAGTAGGTCTTGGAAAGAGGATTATAGCGAAAGTTGGTGGGGAGATATTTATACGTTTCAATCTGTTTTAGTACGACAGATGGAAGGATGTCAATTCGATTTAATCCGGACTTATCCGAAGTTGGGGGGAAATATCAATTTGGATTCATTTGATTTAATCGGAAGTTGGATGAAATATTTCAATCCGACTGTATCCGCAGACTGAATCCGATTTATACCAAAGTTGATGGAGAGATTCCAATCTGGTTGAATCCGGCGTTATTGTAATTTTGTGAATCATTTCGAAATTTGTATCAATGCGAATTAATTCGAAATTTATTCAATATTAATTCGAATGAATTTAAATGAATCCGGGCAATCCGAACCAATCTGAATTAACACGAACTTTCAATCCGAATTTATCGGAAATATTCGCATTTTTCAGATTGACCGGATTCATTCGGATAAAAGGATCGGATGGATTTTTAATGTGTTTCGAATTAATTCGGATTGAAAACTTCCTTCGGATTAATCCGAATTAATTCAAATTTTGCTGTATGACTTCAATCCGCCTAAATCCGATTAAATCCAATGTTGGCGGGAAGATTCCAATCCGACTGAATTTAGTCTATTCTGAAGTCAGTAGAAAGTTCATGGAAAGCATTATATACGTTTCAATTCGTTTGAATACGACAGGCGGAAGGATTTCAATTCGATTTAATCCGGACTTATCCGAAGTCGGTGGGGAAATTTCAATTTGAATTAATTTGATTTAATCGTAAGTTGAATGAAATATTTCAATTCGACTATATCCGCAGTCTATAGAATTATTCCTATCAGACTGAATTCGACGGATATAAAAATTGAGGCAGTGATTCCAATTCCCCTGAATCCTTTTTATTGCAAATTTGATGGAGAGATTTCAATCTGGTTGAATCCGTCGTTATCGGAATTGCCTGAATCATTTTGAAATTTGTATCCGAACCAAACAGTTTCATTCCGATCTAATCCGAAAGGTAGTTTTCAATCCGAATTAATTCGAAATCCATTCAAAATTAATCCGAATGGAGATAAATAAATCCGGACAATCCGAACCAATTTGAATTAAGACGAACTTTCAATCCGAATTTATCCGAATTTATTGCATTAATTCGAATTGAAAACTTCCTTCGGTTTAATCCGAATTAATTCAAATTCGGCTGTATGTCTTCAATCCGCCTAAATCCGATTAAATCCAATGTTGGCGGGAAGATTCCAATCCGACTGAATTTAGTCTATTCTGAAGTCAGTAGAAAGTTCATGGAAAGCATTATATACGTTTCAATTCGTTTGAATACGACAGGCGGAAGGATTTCAATTCGATTTAATCCGGACTTATCCGAAGTCGGTGAGGAAATTTCAATTTTAATTATTCTGATTTAATTCGAAGTTGGATGAAATATTTCAATCCGACTGTATCCGCAGACTGAATCCGATTTATTCCAAAGTTGATGGAGAGATTCCAATCTGGTTGAATCCGGTGTTATCGGAATTTCTTGAATTATTTCGAAATTTGTATCCGAACACAACAGTTTCATTCCGATTTAATCCGAATTTAATGAAATAATTCGGATTTATACGGATTGACTGCATTCATTCGGATTCATTGGGATTAAAGAATCGGATTAATTTTAAATGGGCTTTGGATTAATTCGAATTGAAAACTTCATTTGGATTAATCCGAATTAATTCAAATTCGGCTGTATGTCTTCAATCCGCCTAAATCCGATTAAATCCAAAGTTGGCTGAAAGATTCCAATCCGACTAAATTTGGTCTCTTCCGAAGTTAGTGGAAAGTTGATGGGGAGAATTTTATACGTTTTAATTCGTTTTAGTGCGACAGATGGAAGGATTTCAATTCGATTTGATCCGGACTTATCCGAAGTCGGTGGGGAAATTTCAATTTGAATTAATTTGATTTAATCGTAAGTTGAATGAAATATTTCAATTCGACTATATCCGCAGTCTATAGAATTATTCCTATCAGACTGAATTCGACGGATATAAAAATTGAGGCAGTGATTCCAATTCCCCTGAATCCTTTTTATTGCAAATTTGATGGAGAGATTTCAATCTGGTTGAATCCGTCGTTATCGGAATTGCCTGAATCATTTTGAAATTTGTATCCGAACCAAACAGTTTCATTCCGATCTAATCCGAAAGGTAGTTTTCAATCCGAATTAATTCGAAATCCATTCAAAATTAATCCGAATGGAGATAAATAAATCCGGACAATCCGAACCAATTTGAATTAAGACGAACTTTCAATCCGAATTTATCCGAATTTATTGCATTAATTCGAATTGAAAACTTCCTTCGGTTTAATCCGAATTAATTCAAATTCGGCTGTACGACTTCAATCAGACTAAATCCGACTAAATCCAAGGTTGGCGGGAAGATTCCAATTCGACTGAATTCGGTCTATTCCGATGTCAGTGAAAATATTACAAATCGACTGAATAAAAAGGTCGCAAACAGATTCCAATCCGTTTGAATCCGATGTATCCGAAATTGGTGGAGGCTCCTAAATCAATCCGAAATTTTTTAAATCATTCGAAAATTTGTATCCGAACCCAAAAGTTTCATTCCGATCGAATCCGAATGTAGTTTTTAATCCAAATTAATCCGCGATCCATTCAAACTCAATTCGAAACTTTAATCCGATTGAATTCTATTGAATCCGGTCAATCCAAACTAATGAGAATTAATACGAACTATTAATCCGAATGAATCCCAATTTATCCGAGTTTTTTGGAATCATTCAGATTTATGTCAATAGAGCGGATTAAATCGAATCCAATCTGATTGAAATTTCTGATTAATCGAATTCATTTGGTTTTAAATTTCGGACTCATTCAGATTGATCGGATTCATTCGGACACATTCGGATTGAAGGTTCTGACTGATTTTGAAGGGTTTTCGGATTAATCCGTATTAATTCAAATTCGGCTGCATGACTTCAATCCATCCAAATTCGACTAAATCCAAGGATGGTAAGAAGATTCCAATCCGACTGAATTTGTTTCAATCCGCGGTAGGTAGATATATTCCAATTGGACTGAATCCGAACTAATTCGAAATTGATGGAGATTCCAATCCGGTTAAATCCGGCGTTATCAGAATTTCCTGAATCATTTTGAAATTTGTATCTGAACCAAACACTCATTCCGATCTAATCTGAAGGTAAATTTAAATCCGAATGAATTTAAATGAATCCGCTCAATCCAAACTAATCTTAATTAACACGAATTTTTAATTCGAATTTATCCGAATTTATCGGAATCATTCGTATTGCTTCGTATTCATTTTAAATGGATTACGGATTAATTCGGATTGAAAACTTCCTTCGGATTGGATCTAGATGAAACTGTTTGACAATAATATAAAAAATAATATTTTTATCTTGTATATAATATATAAATAATGAAATATAATATAATAGTGTAATATAGTAATATATAATAATATAATATTATTTTTATACTGTAGTTTTTCTAATTTAGACTAGACTATAAATTAAAGTTGATATTCAACCCGACCTAATTAAGAAAAACTAGCAAGAAATCCTTTCAAGTAATATAGAAAGCTCCCCTTTTAATAGAAATGCTAAATTCCTTCATGATCTTCAGTCAGGTGACCTTTACCTGCATATCTACTATGTATAGAAGTTTATATACGGTTTTTCTTCAAGTATCAGGTTTTACGATTTGGCTTTCATACAAAAGACATTTACTGTAACGACAGAGTCTTAACTGTCCTTTGTCTCCTTTCGCCTCTATAGTTCGAAATTTGTGTTTAGTTGCTTAGTTGCCGTTGGGTTCTGTGATTTGATCAGAATGACCTTTCGCCGGTGTCATTAATGTTGGATACTGTACCTACCTACAAACTTGCAGGCCTGAATGGCGTAAGCACATGTGCCAGTGTATGTACGTATAGTTCGAGTAAGTGGGTAGACTCGCATAGTTCGTACGACCTTCATAAAAACCAGCCGATCAAAGATTGCCGAGAATGTTGAGTGAGAACTTATTCTCTACTGGGTGGCGAAAAAAGACACTTAACTGCTCAATGTCTTTTTCAAAACGTCAGATTGAAATATTGTCACCGATATCGAATGAGATCGGATTCAATCGGATTGGAGTTATACCGACGAATTTAAATTAATTCCGATTGGAATCCCTTGGAAAACTCTGGATTTATTCGGATTGGAATCTTCCAGCCAACCATGGATTTAGACGGATTGAAGTCATGCAGCCGAATTTGAATTAATTCGGATTAATCCGAGACCTATTCGAAATCAATCCGAATGTATCCGAATGAATTCGTTCAATGTGAATGAGTTTGAAATTTCAAACCGATTGAATTTGATCAATCAGAAATTATAATCCGAATGGATCCGATTTAATCCGCTCTACTGGATTCAATCTCAAATTCGGAATAATTCGGATTCATTCGGATTAAAAGTTCGTATTAATTCTCATTAGTTCGGATTGATCGGATTCATTTGAATTCATTCTGATTAAAGATTTTGATTGATTTTGAATGGACTTCGGATTAAATCGGATTGAAAACTACCTTCGGATTTGATGGGAATGAAACTGTTTGGTACGGATACTTTCCGAATGATTTGAAAAGTTTCGAATTGATTCGAAATGCTTCCGCTGGGATCTCTCCACAAATTTCGGATTAAAACTGATTGAGTCGGATTGGAATCATTCCGTCGACTTCGGATTCAAACGAATTGGAGTTCTATCGCCGAATTTAAATTAATTCCGATTGGAATTTCTCCGCCAACTCTGGATTAGTCGGAATCAAATCTTTCCCTTAAATACGGATTCAGTCGGATTGGAATCTTCCTGCCAATCTTGGATTTAGTCGGAAATAGAGGGATTGAAATCATGTAGACAAATTTGAATTAATTCGGATTAATCCGAGACCAATTTGAAATCAATCCGAAAGTATCGGAATTAATTCAATCAATCTGAAAAAGTCCGATATTTAAAACCGAATGAATTCGATTAATCAGAAATTTCAATCCGATTGGATTCGATTTAATCCGCTCTATTGGCATAAATCTGAATGATTCCAAAAAATGTTCATAAATTCGGATTCATTGGGATTAAAAGTTTGAATTAATTCTCATTAGTTCGGATTCATTTGAACTCATTCGAATTCCCTACGGATTAAAAATTCAGATTGATTTTTAATGAACTTCGGATTAATTCAGATTGAAAACTACCTTCGGATTCGATCGAATTAAAACTTTTGGGTTCCGATACAAATTTCCGAATGATTTGAAAGTTTCGGATTGATTCGGAATAAATTACAATCCGAAGCTTTTGTTAGGAGCCTCCACCAATTTGGGATTAAAACTGATTAAGTCGGATTGGAATCATTCCGTCGTCTTCGGATTCAGACGGATTGGAATCTGTTTACGACCTTTTTATTTAGTCGATTTGTAATACTTCCACTGACTTCGGAATAAACCGAATTCAGTCGGATTGGAATCTTCCCTTGGATTTATTCGGATAAAAGCGGATTGAAGTCATACGGAAGAATTTGAATTACTTCTGATTAATTCGAAGGAAATTTTCAATCCAAATTAATCCGAAGCCCATTCAGAGTTAATCGGAATGAATCTGGCCAATCCGAATTAATCATGTCTATTCTAATCAATCCGAATGATTCCGACAAATTACGATAATTTCGGATTTTTTGGAGTGATTCGAAATTAATTTCAATTTGAAGCTTTCTCTAAAAAAATTAAAATAAAATAAAATATTGGAAAAATGGGTGGAATAGAATTTGCTGGGAAAACTGTGGGAAATTTTCTAAAAAGATAACTAAATTTGCTGAAAAATGCGGGAAATCGTCTAAGAGAATATCTGATTCTAGTATATTCCGGAAATTTTCTAGAAATTGTGTAAAGATTTCTCTAGAACACCATTTTCCGGAAAACCTCTGAGAAAATTTTCCAGAATACAATTTTCCGAAAAACCAGTTCGCAAATTTCTTTGAATAAAATTTTTCTCAAAATGTCTCCGAATATTTCCTGAAATCCAATTTCCCGGAAAATCTTTAAAAATTTCCCTTAATACAATTTCCCGGAAAAGCATAGAAAATTTCCTGGAACAGAATAAATTACACAATTTCGACAAATACTTTAGAAAATTTTCTTTAACACAATTTTTTGGAAAACCTTAGAAAATTTTCTAAAACACAATTTCCTGGAAAACCTTGGAACATTTCCTGGAACACGATTTTCCGGGTAAATATTTAAAAAATTTGAAATAAAATTTCTCGTCAAAAATCCTCGCAAAATTGGAATAAAATTTTTCAGAAAACCTCAGAAAATATCCAAAGTTAGAATTTGCTAAAATGACAGAAGCAATTAGTATTTAGAAAATTACAATAAGTCGTAATTTTAAATTGAAAATTAAATCTCCGCTCATTAGGAAGTTTTATAATGACGACGACTTTTCAATTTTACGAACGACTCCACGTACACAAATATATCTATATATATAATATATATGTATATACATATAAATATATAATATTCCACATTCCCATCCACGTCTCCATGCAAGCAAAGATGGCGGACTGTGATAATTTATTAACTAGTCCGGCGAGTGGAACCTGCTGGTGATGGCCGGTTTATTATATTCCCTTTTGCAAACTTCACCACAAGAATCTTGTCTCTGTTTCTAGCACATTTTATTTACCACCAAAAACCAGGATGTGGGAGAAATAATATTAAAATAAATAATTTTTTTTTGCAACTGAAACTATTTTATTTGAGAAAAAATCTCGAGTGTAAAAGAACATTATTGATTAAGATATACAACCGCCCCTAGGTGATAATTTAATAAATTAATTACGTGGTCCCAAAATACGGACCAAAAAAGTCCCCCTCATAATTTGCTAATTTGTAATTCTAAAATTGGATCGTACATTCCTTCGAGCGTTTTTAACAGAAGTACAATCCGCCACTTTCTCTCTCGACCTTGCACGATTCTCTCTCTTGCGGCTATAATCCCCAAGATAATACAGAGTGTCCGAACAAAATCCGCATTCTAAACTCAATCCGATTTCAATTACATTATTTTTTTCTCTGACTATGTTTTATTACTGAAAATAAAAAATTGTTTAAATTCAAATTGCACTATCTATCTTTTAAAATTAAAGGCCTTTCTAAGACGATTGAAACGATACGTCACAAGCCATACTTCAATTTTTATCAATGTTATGAAATTTTAATTTACACCTGACGCTCCGCTTGTGGAGCGCCGCGCGCTAGGCGCTCGCGGCGCGGCCGGAGTCGAGCGCCCAATTAATTAAATTGCAATATCTTGCGATTGGCTGAACAAAAGTATACCTTGTCACGACTCATTGGAACCGCCTCGATATTTTCTAGGAAGTGAAATAAATAAAAACGCTTTTCCAGGAATTTTATTTTTTCTTTTCCTCTTCTATTTAATATTATTAAATTTTAAGCATCACCGCGTATAATCCGGAATCTGAAGATTCGCATTCCGAGCTTGTGCCTCTTAACTGTTTGATATCTGATGCTGAATGGCCGCAGTATATACATGGACGAGTTCGCCCTCTGGAGAGGTAATTCTCGTAGCGTGACGCAAAAAGATAAGCGCCTAGGGCGCTTCTTTATCTCGGCGCCACTAACACAGGGGATAATCGTCTATTTCTCTTCCAGGTACGCTCTTGCGGTTTGCGCATGAAAAACACGTACACGCCTGTGAAACGGTTTTCTATCTTTAGCCTCCACTTTGCAGAATCGTATTCATAGAAAGAAACTAACTATTTTAAAAGTAAAGACATTTTATAAAATTTAATTGTCCTATTATTTTTTTATTGGCCTTTTTTATTCCAAATATAATTAATTGATAATTATTAATTAATAATAATTAATTAATGATTGATGGACAAAATATTACTGCAGCTTATTTAATTTATTTAGCGAGGATATTTATTGTGTGCAATTTAATTGGACACTAATCCCTTTGTGAATAATATCCGCTGGGAACAATGAAGAGTCACAATGTCGTCCTTTCACGATGCGAATTCTGCATTCTCTGATCCATTGCAACACTTTAACCCGAATGATTTGTTGCAAAACTCGTTTTCACGCCAATTCTTTTTCCTGGGAAACTTATTCAGAATTTACGTTTGTAAGAGGAAAAACAAAATATTTACAAATTGTGTACTTTCAATATTCTCAAAAAATTAATCAGAATTTCAACGATATAAAAAGAAGTATCTTTAGGACAAGATAGAAATTGCATTCTAATTACGAATAAAAACAAATAATTACCATGTATGTGGGATATTATGATACTTGAGCGAGCAATAGTAAAGAAAGTAGTCTTATTAACCGACTGTTGGTAAAGAAGAGTTTAACTTTACCAGCAGTCGTTTATACATATAAACTTCGGTAAATATTATACTTGACCAACTGATAGTAAAGAACGTATCTTCTTTGCCGGCTACAAGTAAAGTAGAGTGTGGTCTTACGATTAGTCGATAATGTAGATGTCTCATTTACCAACAATCGGTAATCAGTTTTCCTTTTTATTACATTATAGAAAAATCAACTTAGGGGCCAATTTTAATCAGCTTAAGCGAATTTAAACGAGTAGACTGAACGGGAAATTTTTATATTTTATATTTTTTCTGAAGATTTGCATTCCGAGCTTGTGCCTTTTAACTGTTTGATATCGTTATATACTTTACTTAATCGACTGATAGTGGAGAACGTTTCTTCTTTACCGACTGCTGACAATGAAGAGCGCATCATTACCAGCAGTCGATAATGTAGATATCTTATTTACCAACAGCCGGTAATTATGTCGGTTTATTAAATTATGTAAAATCAACTTAGGGACCAATTTCATTCAGCTTAAGCGAATTTTAACCAGCAAAATGATTGGAAGAATTTTTGCAGATGCTAAGATTTTTGATTTACACCTTTTCACCTTTTATCTTCTTTCCTGACACAGAGCTTTATTTATAGTCGTTACGCGTATAATGGCCTCGTTTAACTTTAACAGTATCACATGCCTTACTTTTTCATCTCAAGAATCTTGTATCGCCATCTTTGACTTGCCACACGGTTTGTTAGGAGGTCGCGCCAAAGTGGAATTTATAGTTTATAATAACCTCAATTTACGTTCGAGGTTGCGTAAGTCGTAAGTCACCAAAAACTAACCTAACTCAACTCGCATATTTTTGCACTAGACAAAATATTCCTAATTCGTGAATAAGACTGTGTTTTCAAAACATCTAAATTTAAAATATATAGCCACAGTTATGACGGTGAAAATACATATTTATTCATTTAATGAGAATATTTATAGCCAATCTCTTACCAGTTTATACTGGAATACCTTGAATCCTAAATTGGGCACTACGCAGTGACTATCTTTTTTGTTCCTTTCGAGTCTATAAAGTTTCCCATGAAAAAATTGTTTGAATAAGGAAAAACTTTTTTCTGATTTTTTAACAGAAGAGAAATAGAAATTTGAGAACTGTATGTGGCTGAAAAATGTCTTTATAAGTTAATCTGCTAAAGGCATTGGCATTTAATTGGTATTTGTCCAAGAGTCTACCATATAGACTGACCCTGACATTTGCGCTGACGCGTTTTGCATATTGCGTGTGCAATCAAGCATGTTTCACACCGAGAAACTTTACGGCTTGGAAATTTGTATTGAATAGTTTTAGTTTTTATTTTATTTTTATTTTTATTTTCTACATTTTTCCACAAATTTCTATATTTTGTACAGTGTATTTCATTAATATACATACAATACGTTAAATAAAGATTTACGTCTAAAAAAGAAGATTCAGGTCCATTTTACCGACTGACGGTAAAGAAGAACTGATTTTTTTTTACTAGCAGTCGGTAAAGTAGATTTATTTTTACCAATAGTAATAATAGTGCTGTATTTATTTAACAGAGAAAAGTCTTTTTTTGTTATAATTGTTTTAAATTCTTGTAAATACGAAGTGTAATTACTAAAATTTAATAATTTTTTTTTTTAATATTTATAAAACAATTTTTAACTTTCGACTGGTTATTGTAGGGAACGAAGGTTTTATCTTTAATCTTAGGACGAAATGTTTCGCTCGACTTCCTCGGCGAATAATAAACTCGTTAAAAACAAGCGGTCGAATAAAATTCTTCAGAAATCAGAAAAGACTCGAGTCCACAAGAACTTGTCTGAAAAAAAGGAGACTCGGCTAATTTAGAATAGAAGTATATTTGAATCGTAAAATAAATTCTCTTATTTAAGTCTACGACGAGTAATAAGTATAAAATAGATACAAAATAATTATACTCATTAACTGGATTATAAATAGTCTCATTTTGATTATTGCAATCGTGTTGACATTTAGAATGAAAAAACCAAAAAAAATTTCCTTTTCCAATAAACTGGGGAAAAATAAAAATACTAAATTGCATAGTAAAACTGACTATTAATTGGTTTATAAAGTAGCAATTTTATTAAGATCCGTGATTTCAATTTGAATAATCATGACCTTCGGTTTCCTTCTTTTCCAGATGTTTTTTTCTTTTTCACGTCTCCTAGATTAAAATCTCGTGCATTAAAATACTATTGCAAAACGTAACTCTCTCAAGTGGTCCAGAAGGGTGAAAAATATCTTCATTTTTTACAAGCATGTTAAAAAAAATTTATTGACAAATTAATAAACTATTATTGAAATATTTCCTTTAAATATAAAATTAATTTTTGAATCTTTTCTATGAAATAATGCAAATGTTCATATATAATTTACTTAAAACTTACTTCAATAGTAAAAAGCGGCATTTTACCGACTGATGGTAAAGCAGATATGGCTCTTTATTGGCAGTCGGTAAAACAGTGAATTCTTCTTTACCAACGGTCGGTAATTTTTATGTATTAATTAAAATCTGACAAATTTGAGCCAATCGAAGTATGTCGTTATTGACGTTCTTGGAGAAATATTTTTCTTTAATTTTTTGACAAACCTTTATAAAGAAAGGTAATTTAGTGTACGGCCCTGCGGTGGTGTAAAAAACGAACCAAATGTCCAAAGTGGCACGCAGGTGATTTCCACGCCTCTCGAAAACTGCTTCTACTCCTCCCTTTGCATATATATACATATACTCATTTATTTACACAAGAGTGAAACGATCCTCGGTACACAAGTCGGATCAGGTTTCAAATATTGGCATGCTACTTCCGTTTTCTTTTATTTCTCACAAGAGACAACTTACCTTACTTTGTACAAATATCTTTTTCATCCTTATTTCACTAAAACTGTCCTAAAAAAAAAAGAAACATCTGAATAATTTGACTACATTTACAAAAATATTGATTTTAAATCTTTATTTTCTTTTGTCCGAACCTTCCACAATATATACCACATTAAGGGCCTTGGATCCAATTTCTAGCCTTAAAATTCTATTTACTCATTTTCCTCAACAAATATTATAAATAGATATTTTTTCTCTCTGTAGAGCTGCACATATTTAAAATACAATGACGCGTACAGAGCGAAAAATTGAATAATGTTAATCATTACTCTCAAAACTGAAACGGAAGAATTTTTAAAACAGATTTCTTCGTTTTATGCCAAGAATATTACAAATAATTATTTTCTCGCTCTATAGCGATACTTCTATTTTAAAAAAGAGTGTCGCTACAGAGCGAAAAAATATTTATTTACAATATTCGTGGAGTAAAGTGAGGAAGTTTAATTTTCAGGCAAGAGTTTCAACTAAAATTCTCTAGTATTTATATTTAAATTATTTTTTTAAATATATTTTGAGTGCCTGTGGAATTTTTCTTTATATTGAGAAAGGCTTCTTGTTGTGCGCGAACTGCTGTAGGTAGGCGTGAATTTTTCAATAAACGACCCGCGCTTCGACGTGTATCGGGATCAATGACACGCCCGCAGATTCTTGAGGCATCCTCCGCGACCTACGTATAGGTACCATGCAGAATTCCAACAACCTTCCTCGACTTCGCAGCAGGACCTACTGGTTTCTATTTATATACACCATCAGTGAGCCTTGCGCTTCACTATAGTCACTGAGGCATGCGATTTTACCAAACCTGTTCTCAAACTGTATTTAAAAAAGAATTTAATTCGAAGAAAATATAAGAAACCGCGTTATTTTAACGTTATCCGATTAAATTTATTTGAATTTCCCGCCTTTTTCTAATGCCGATTTGAAATAACCGTTTTTTTTTTTCTAATCGCGATTTGAATTTCGCGCCTTTATTCAAATTTAGTCGGTCGTAACCTTAACGTATATAAGAAACTAACGGTTAAGTGAAGCAGACGATTTTATACTAATTCTATTAAAAAACTGTATTTAAAAAAGAATTTAAGTCGAAAAAAATATAATAAACTTCTTTATTTTTGAATTTTCTGTTTAAATTTATTTCAATTTCCCGCCTTTTTCTAATCCTGATTTGAAGTAACCGTTATTTTCTATTCACGATTTCGAATTTCGCGCCTTTTTTCAAGTCTGGGTTTAACCCCTTAAGGGCATTAAGACTTACCCGATCCCTACCTTACCGACATTTTTTTGTCTACAACGTTACGTCTACATTTATTGAGATATCAAATTGAAAATTTCTAAAATTGATGCTAAAGCATTAAGGTACGTTTATCTGGTCCTAAATATTGACATTTATAGAAAAAAAATTTTTTCAAAAAAATTATTTTTATTTTTATCAAAATGTAAGACCAGATAAAGATACCTTAGCAAGTTTTCTTTAATTGTAGAAACTTTCAATTTGATATCTCAATAAATGTAGATGTAACGTTGCAGACAAAAAATGTCGGTAAGGTAGGGATCGGGTAAGTCTTACATGGCCTTAAATACCACTTTCTGAAATCCCAAATTGAATTTACCTCCAAAATAAAACCTGAATGTATCTGAAATATATTTTTAATTGTGAAAGTGGCCAACATTATAATAAATAAGCGGCGAAAATATTTTTTTTCTCTTCATTCTGATTTGAACATTTAATAAAGCAGTGAAATTCTCATTACGAGATTCGTGACAAATTAGCAAGAGTCAAATAAGCCAGACGTGCAATCGATAAAAGAGAAAGTAAAGAGAAAGTTTCACGAGAAGACAATTTTTATGAATTGGCACCTAATCATCTTCTGTCACTCTTTTATTATAAATTTGTGAAATTTATTCATGAAAACTCTTTCTTTCAATGTTTAATTTCGACAAAAAAGTATAATTAAATTCTCTACTCAAAATGCATTAATAGTGAAGATTATAAATTAATATATTTGCCTCAAGGATTTTTTTCTGAAATTCTCGCCAAAATTTATCGAGAGCTGTGGTCAGTTTGAATTTGGATCACATTTGTCGGTAATTTATGCAGTCGGTAATTTACCGATTACCCATCAAAGTGAAAATAAAAATTTCAGTCATTAGTTTGAAATTATTAATTATTAAAAAATTTTGATATTATTATTTTATATTTTTTTTCGGGAATTTTCAATTTTGAAAATTTTCATTTTTCGGGAATTTTTAAGTAATTTACACTGTCGGCAATTTACCGATTATCAAAAAAAGTGAAAAAACATAAAAAATTGATTCATTATTTTATATATAAAATAAGTGCAGAAAAATTAGAGGCAGGTAAACTCCAAACTTTATAATTTCTATCGGTCTTTTAATGTAAATCTATTAAATTCATAAATGAAAACTCCTTTTTGAGATTTTTACAATAAAGTTCAGCAATCGAAACGTCCCAACCCTGGTTTCCATTAGAATCTTATGCAAACCAGGGTTGGGATATTTTTAAATTGCAAAACAGAGAAATTAAATATAAATTCCTTTAAATAAAATTAAATTAAATTCCTTAAAGAAAACAAATTAATAGTGATGACTTCTAATTAATAGTTTCATCCATCAAGAATCTTTTTCACCATATTTTTTTAATTCCCGCCAAAATCTACTGAGTGCTGCCGTAGCCAAAGTTTGAACCATAATAATTATTGTAGGAAATTTACACAGTCGGTAATTTACCGATTGCCAGAGTGAAAATAAAAAATTTATTTATTATATTGAGATTATTAATTATTTCCTCGATGTCTAAAGCTTTATTTATAAAATTAATGTAGAGTAATTAGAGGAAGGAAAATTCCAGCCAATTTGTAATAATTAGATGAGAGATTACATTATTTGCAGAAGTTCGAAAAATTGAATTTCAAATGTGATACAATTGGAATTTTTATGATTACCAGATGGCAGTACCGACTTTGTACTTTGCTGAATACAATTATATTTCATCAGATTTATCAATTTTTCGTGAAATAATTAAAAATACTTTACCGAAACAATGACTGAAGCAATCCAGCAGATTTTCAACTCCTTCCAGGATTATTTGAATTCCGAGCAAGACGTGAGAGAGGTAATTTTCTTTTTTGAAGTCTTGTATTTTTCACCTATTTTTCTTTTAAGGTTATTTTGACGCTTTCTTTTTGGTCCACGTTTTTCATTATTTTTCATTGAAAATTACTCACTTTAGAGAAAATGCACTTGTCAAAATGAGAAGAGAAGAAATAACGATTTTGAGGACAGCATATTGACTTGAATTTTGAAAATTGAGTTAATAATTTCGAAAATAACCAAGAAAATATTTTCCGCCAATTGTTTTCTTTAGAGAAAATAGATTTTTGAGAAATGAAGATTTTATTTTGTTGAATTGTTGTTTTCGGATCACGTAAATTTACCGAAATTTTATTATTCTCGAAATTGAAAATCATCGATATTGAAAATTCCCGAAGCTGAAATTTAAGGAAAACAAAAATTTCCGACATAGAAAATTTCCGAAAGAAAATAATAACAAAGATATTAATAGATAATAATAATAATACCGAAATTTATTTCTAAACTTCAGTTCAAAATTTTTCTTCGAAATATTGAATAAAAATTTTTAAGAGTTTTAAATAAAAATGTTTCAACGAAATTTGGAACAAAAATTTTTTAAATAAAATTTAAACAAAAATTGCGGGGATTTTTGTTGGAAGATTCCAAGTTCGGGAAATTTTAATGTCGGAAAATTTCAATTACGGGTATTTAAAATTTCGATAACTTTTAATTACAGAAATTTTAAATTTCGATAAATTTACGTGATCATTAATAATATAATTAAAAAAATTAATTAATTAAAAATAGATATTTAAATACCGAGAGGTTCTATAAAAAATGTAATATATTTGCCTAAATTTCGAATGAAAGAAAAATTATTTAAATTTAATATAAATATTAAATTTTCTTTAATTAATTAATAAATTATTACATTCCCCTCAGAGAGAATGTGTTATTTGTTATATTCTTTATATATAAAATTATATTAAAGAAATATAAATTATTCATTATTATTGTTATAATTATTTATAAATAAAAGTGATAGGAGATAAAAGGTTGAATTATTTTTATAATATATTTCTTATCTTTGAAGGATATTCGCATAATCGTGAAGGAAATCGACAAGACTGCAAGGGATATTTTGATGATCCTTCAGAATATTCACAATGAAACCAAAGAGGAAGTCACAAGTAAGTTCCGCTACATTTTTTTGTAATCTTTTGAAATTATTTCAAAGGATTAAAAATATTTCAAAGGGTTGTATTTGCAATTTTCCAAATTGAAAATCATCGTAATTTCAAACTCCCAAAATTGAAAATTCCCGAAATAGAAAAATTTCCCAAATAGAAAATTCACTAAATAAAATAATATTATAATGTAAAATTCCCGAATTTGAAAGTTATCGAAATTTTTAAATTCCTGAAATTGTAAAATTCTCAATTCAGAGAATATTTAACTTTGGGAATTTCAAATTTTTAATTTTAATCTTAAATTTTAATTTCAAAAATTTTTAATTTCGAGAATTTTGAAGTCCGGAAACTTAAATTTTCGTTTTACATAATTCCAAGAAATTTGAAAAGAAAGTCACTAATTTTATTAATAATTTTAATAAAATAATTGTATTATAGTTACCAATTACCAAATGACTAATTTCATTTTGTTTAAATATTTTCAGTCATCGAGTATTGCGCGAAAGCTCGCGAATTGTTCGAGCCAATTAGGAATAATTTTGAAAAATTAGCTAAAATCGTGCCAAAGGATCAGTATTATCGTTATCACGATCAATGGAGATATGTAACGCAGAGACTTTGCTTCCTCGCAGCTCTGACGATTTATCTCGAAATCAAAGTTCTCGTGACGAAAGAGACTGTCGCAGATATTTTCGGATGTAAGTATAATCTAATTGTTGTTTTTTTTTTTTAAAACCAATTTTTTATAAACATATATAAATTTTGAACTAACTGAGATATTTCAGATTTTTTTCCAGCTTCTGTTATAGTTTATCGCCTTCTTTCGAAATCCGCAGGAAAATTTTTGAAATGTTCCAAATTGTCAGAATTCACAATAAAAGTTGAGTTTATATTTTATTCAGTTTGGAACTAATCATGTAACGTCTGTTATACTCACTATTAAAAATTAACAAAGTGTCGGTGATTTTTCTGAAAATACTAAGTCAATTTTCTAAAAAAAAAAACCCACACTTATATTTTTTGCAAATTTTTCCAGAATTTTATAACTTTATTATAAAAAATATATATATTTGAAAAAATTTTAAGATATCTCAAAATATTTTGAAAGTTTTTACCGGAAAATGTTTAATTTGTGTTCAATTATGATTGTTTCTTTCGAAATTATTCACTGATTCATTCTTTTATTATCATTTTGAACATTTATAAGCGAAAATATAAACGTTTGGTGAATTATTTTTATTTTTATGTGTAGATAATATAATTTAATTGTATATTTTCGTTTATAAACTTTGTAAACGGCAGTTGCATGGATTTCAAGCGATTTCTAAAAATTTATATTTTTAAATTCTATTGAAATTCCTTGAAATTCTTTAAAATTGTTTAAAATGCATTAAATTTCCATAAAAATTCCTGGCTTTATCCCATGTGACTCACTTGAAGTCTTCGATTTTATTCTATTTAAAGAAGCTTATTTGATATTGAAATTTTTTTTTCAGTAAAAACGAAGCCGGCAGATGGATTTCATCTCGATGTAGAAGATTTCTTAATGGGTTTACTTCAACTCGCTACTGAATTGGTAATTTATATTTTTAGTTTTATTAAAATTTTTAACTAAAGTTTAAAAAAAATTCTTCAAATTTTTACAGAAAGGTTTATACAATAAAAAAAGTTAAAAACTTAATAATCCTGATTTAAAATTGAAAAGTTTGGGTTTAAAATGAAAAGAACAAAAGTATAAAATTATAAATCTTATCAATCTTCGAAATTCTGTAATATCTTTTAAAATACCTTCAAATTTTTTCAACTCGTCTGAATCTATTTCAATTTTTTAAAATAAGTAAATTCTGTGAAATCTTAGAATTCTTTTTAGTCTGTTTAAATTATAAGAAAAATCTTTTAAATCCTTTAAAATTCTACTAAAAATTATTAATCTAATATTTGAAAACTTTTTAAATTTCGTTTTTAGACTCGCTTTGCAGTAAACAGCGTGACGAATGGTGACTTCAGTCGACCAGTAGAAATCGCTCGATTCGTCAACGAACTCAGCGCTGGATTTCGTCTTCTAAATCTAAAAAACGATTCTCTCCGAAAACGCTTTGACACTTTGAAATACGACGTAAAGAAGATCGAAGAGGTCGTTTACGATCTCAGTATTCGGGGACTGAAGCCCGAAAGTTTAGAAACTCCACCGGAAATGGTGTAAATTATCCTTCTGCTCTTTTCGAATTTCCGGGGTAATTTTCGCATGAAAGTGGTTTGCGTAATTTCCTTGAAATCGTACTGAAGTCTGAAGTTTCTAATTTTTTAATACAGTAGATTATAAGTTTTCTATAAATATAAAAGTATAAACAACGGCCTAGATAAAGGTGCGTTTTCAAAAAACGAAAAAAACGTTCTTTACTTTAGTATCTATTGGTTTGTGATAATTCTATAAAAATGTAATTTTCTTTTCTTGAGACTTTCAAGTGTACGAAGTGGTTGATATGAAGATTAGATTTAGATACAGAGGAACTAATATAATTTTTTATGTAATGACAGGAAATTTATTTATTTATCGTATAATTCAAGAATTAATGTTGATTTTTTTGGAACTGGAGGAGCTTAAGTCTAGGGTTTAAATTGATTAAGGAGAAACAAATAGCAAGATAAGAAAAAAATAGGTATTATTGAGAAGCAGTTTATCTAGTCCTGATAAAATAACCCAGAGTAAATTTTCGTTGGACAAAGATGATGATATGTAAAATAAATACCAGTTTCAGTATAAAATATTATTTATTTTTAATAATATCCTGGCAAACTATTAGTTCAAAATTTTAAATAATATTATTATTAAATTTTAATTTTTTACAATTTTAATAATTATAATTTAAAAGTTAATATTAATTTACATCCATCTGATTGCAATAATTATTATTATAGATCTAGATGCACAAATTGTCATTAAATTAAAACTTTTAATTGGATTTCGAAGTGCTGAGAACAGAAGAAGTAAAAATTTGCTGCAAAATTCTTGGAATATTCTTCAGATCCATACAAACAAACGCTTTTCCGGATGGCATTTTTTTCATTAATCTAAAATAAAAAGATTGCATTTTACTGGTAAATTTAACTAACTTATATGGATAATTAAACATTTTTTTGGAGAAAATTTCCAATAAATATAAAATTAATAAAATAAAATAAATAAATAAAAATCACAAAGATTTAGGAAAATACTCTTCTGTATAGTTATAGTTTCTCACCTTTCGGCTTGATTTCCGAGGGAGCCAATAAAAATCGCATAAGCGTTGACGTTCGGATTTGCAACGAGAATTTTTGCAAATCGTTCGGGAGGGATTCCGTAACGTTCCAAATTTGCATCCGATAGAACAACAACTATTGACTCATCAGAATCTTCTTTTGATAAACTGGCAATCGCGTGTTGAGTTGCTTCAAGCGTGTGATCTCCAGAAATACAGAATTGCGAATGGGCGTGCATAGTCTGAAATAGAAAAAGTTTATCTATAGAATTTTTTGAAAATTAAATTAATTTAAACAGTAAAAAATAATTCAAACGAGCTCGAATAAATTTAATAAATTCGAAATGGAATTCAGTGAAATTGAAAGGGATTCCAAATAAATTAAATCCAAAGAAATCACTTCAAAGAATCTTAAAATCCTTTAAAATTATTGAAACTTTTTTGAAATCTTTAGAAATATTTAGAAATCTAATTTTCAATATTTAATAGGTTTCCAAGAATTTAAAGAAATTTTTAAATTTTTAAAGTGATTTTAAGGGATTTTAATGTTCCTCATAGAATTAAAAAAAAATTCAGAAGATATTTTTGATTTTTAAAAGATATTTTGAAATTTAAAAGATGTATAATGATTTTGGGGAATTTAAAAAGAATGAGTGAAATTTTAAGGGATTTTATGGAATATTAAAAATTTTAAGGGATTTTGTGGAATGGAATTTCAAAACGTTTTTTAGAGATTTTACTAAATTTTGGGGAATTTTAGGAGACTTCGAAGTTTGTCATGAATTTTTCAAGGATTTCAAGAGATCCTATCTTAAAAAAGTTGTGTCACGAAATGTCTCGAAAATGTCGCATACATTGTTGTTGCAAACCTGATTGGTTTTTGAATGACTTGAAGTTGAAAAAAGAAAAAAGAATTATAATTATATTTTCATTATTTCCCTGATATTTCAATTTTTTTTCTTTTTTCTTTACCTTAATAACTTCTAATCTTCGTTTATTATTCATAGGCGGTTGAGTATGATCCACAAAAGCAATGTGGTGATCTTCACCCGAATGTCCAACAATATCGTATTTTAATTTTTCTTCATATCCATTAAATGCTTCCATAACCATGACACAAGCCTCCATTTCTCTATCCAATCTCCCATCGTATCCATTAAATCGATACATACTTCCAGATACATCAACGACCAGTTTTAATCTCTTCGGTTTGGTTTGAGGTGCCCCAACATCCGGTTCCTTTTCCGACCTTCGTCGATAGATATTTTTCTCTCCTGTTAATCCCTCAATTAGTTTCGTGTCATCCAATTCACCAGAAGTTTGATGTCTCCACCATTGACGTTCTGTACTCTTCGCTTGAAGACTTCCTAAAAACATATATTTAAAAAATTAAAAAAAAACCAACATAGATTTAAAAATAAAAGTTTAAATCGGTTCAGAAATGACTTCTAAAAATCAATTTATCTAAGGACACTTTTTTGGCCTCACTTTAGGTTGGAAGAGATTCTAAGACGCCCGAAATGGCTCAAAGAGGTGCTAAAAGGTCCGAAATTCTTCAAGATGTCCGAAGAGGTCTGAAGAGGCCCAAAGAGGCCCGAACAGTTCCGAAGACAACTGAAGAGGATTGAAGAGGACCAAAGACGCCCAAAGAAATCCTAAGATGTCGGAACAAGTTCTAAGACAAAATAGGCCCGAAGGAATTATAAAACACTCGAAGACAACCGAAGAGTCCCAAAGAGGTTCTAAGATACCCGAAGAGGTACTAAGAAACTGAAAGAGAATTGAAGAGATCCGAAGAGGTTCAGAGCCACGCGAAGAGGTTCTAAGACAACCCGAAGAGGTCCTAAGGTACTTAAAGAGACCCAAAGAGAGCCGAAGCAGACTTAAAGAAGTTCTCAAAGATTTTAAAACGCCTAAAGAGTTTCTAAGATACTAGAAAAAGCCCAAAGAGGCCCAAAATTGCTCGAAGAGGCTGGTAGATGTCGTAAGACTCTTAAACAGGTTCTGAAAGGTCCAAAGAGGTTCTACGACACCCGAAGAGGTCCTGACAGGCCCGAAGAGGTTCTAAGACACCCGAAGCGGTTCTAAGATACTGGAAGAGGTCTGCAGGCTTCCGAAGAGGTCCGAAGAGGTTCTAAGTCACCCGAAGAGGTCGGAAGAGCCCCGATATAATATTGGATAAGTGATTTGGATGAATTCTGCTAAAGTATGATAAGCAAGAGTCGACTGCACTCACCTAAGATCACTCTGAGTGCCTGAACTTGCTTACTGACAGCATCACTGTATTGACTGTAAACATTATGATCGTATTCGCTCATGCGGATATCCTTCAATCGCTGTTTGAACGCTTTCTGTCCCATTTCTCGAGCTGCTTTCTTAACGTGTTCTGGAACTGAGTTTTTTTCCTGGTCACTCAGCTGGTGAACCGTATGTCCAGCATCCAAACGATAAGGTCCTCCTTTTCCTCCTAGACCTGCAGTATCTCTACCTGGAATATGAGAGCCAAATAAGGAATAGGAAATTATAAAGAAAGTGGGGAAAATGATAATATTCTAGATTAGGGTGGCCACAAGATTCAGTTTTTCAATTTTCCTGATTTTTCCCGACTTCCAGACAAATTTCCTTGACAAGAAAAATATTTCAAATCGGAACAAATTTTTAATAATAATACTATTGAAATTTTTGAAAAATTTCGTTTATCACTTTAAATCTTTTGAAATTTAAAATTATTTCTTGAAATTCCATCTTAAAATTCCAGGAAATTCTTTCAAATTTGTTAATATTCTATAAAATCACTTAACTTTTCACTAATTCTTTCAACATTTTTCAAAACTTCGGGACGATTGAAAATTCCCGTAAAATAAAATTCTAAACTCTCTTGAAATTCCCAGTAATATCTTTAAATTCTTTATAACAAGATTGAAAATCCTATAAAATCTCCCCCGGATGCCTTAAAATCTCATAAATTCTTTAAAATCTCTTAAAATTTCACAAAATCCTTTAAAATTTCTTAAAATCTTCTAAAAGTTAAAAATATCACATGAACTTTTTAACAATTCTATAAGGAACAATAAAATTTCACAAAGTATGGAAAAATCTCCTAAAATTTCATAAAACTCTCTTAAAATGATTGAAAATTTTTGGAAATCTTTAAAAACCTAAAGAATCTCAAAAAATGTCTGGAAATTCTTTATAATCCCTCGAAATCCCTGGAAATCTTTTAAAATATTTTAAAACAATATTTTTTTCCATGACATTTCCCAGACTTCCCTGATGACCTTGATTTTGTTTTTTAATTGGATGTTTTTTGCAGGAAAGCCTTACCGCCAGTGCCACCAGCCCAAGTGTTGCCTCCAACATGTGGCTCGTTTTTCTGATCAACTTTTCCGTGCTTTGGGGCACTGACATCCAACCCAGAATATCTCTCCTTTGTCATTTGTATCCGTTCTCCATCTGATCCCACCAATTTCTGCCACTCTCCCAGGGATTTTTCAATATTGATTAAGGAAGTCTCCCATAATCGAACACATCCTCCAGCATCGACTGTCACTAGACCTTCGTTAGACGTCAGTGCCGAGTAAAGTGGAAAACCCTGAGTGTATAACCACTGCGTCACAGGAGAGACATTCATTGGTCTGAAAAATAAAGTAAATTAATTGGTCTGAAGTTTCAGACGTCTACTTAAACTAATTTTTAATTTTTAATTTTTAATTTTTTTCTTCTTCAAAAATTCTCAGTAAAAAAATTGTTTTATATAATAATTTGTTTACTTCAACAGGAAATATTTTTGCAAAAAAGTTGCAACGGATTTCGAAATATTTTTAACGATTTCAATTCATTTAGGAGAATTTGAAATGATTTCAAGATGTTTAAATACATTTTAAGTGATTTTAAGGATTTTCAGTGGATTTAAAATTAATTTAGGGGATTTTAAGAATTTTAAAGAGATTTCAAGACATTTAGGGGATTTCGTGGAGACCTTAGGATATTTTAAGTAATTTTAGGGATTTCAAGAGAGTTCAAGCATTTTAAGGGATTTTTAAAAGAATCTCTTAAAATTCATTAAAATTTTTTAAATTCCTAGAAACATCTTAAAATTCAACAAAAACCCGTAAATTTTCACTAATTGTTTTAAAATTCCTAAAAATCACTTCAAATCCTTTAAATTCCTAAAAAAATTTCAAATATTTTTTAATTCCTAAGAATCTGTTAAAATTACCTAAAATCCTTCAAAATTCCACAAGAAACTTTAATATTTCTTAAAATACGTTAAAATCTCTTAGAATTATTGGAAACTTATTGAAATTCCTTAAAATTCCTCAAAATCTTTTAAAAATCATAACAATTTTTTGAAATTCTTTAAAATTTAAATCAAATCCTTTAAGAGTGTTGGAGCCAACTTCTAATCTAAAAATTCGATTTCTTCATTTTACTCAACAAATATTGAATTTTGAATTTTTTCCTTTCTAGAATTAATCAATCTTTAACTAGAATTATACGCACAGAGCGAAAAAATATTTATTTATAATTTTCGTTTAGTATAATGAAGAATAGAATTTTGAGTTTAACTCTTGGGTTCAACGCCCTTCAAAATCGCTTTTTAAAAAATAAAAATTTCTTTAAATTCTTACGAGTCTTTTAAAATCCTTTAAAATTCCATAAAAAATTTTAAAACTTCTTAAAATTCTTTGTATTCCCTAAACATTCTTAAAAATCTCTTAAAGTTTCATAAAGTCCTTTACAATTGCACTAAATTTTTTAAATATTATAAAAATCTCTTGTAATCCCTTTAAATTCCTAGAAACCTTTTAAAATTCTTGAAATCCGTTAAAATTCCAAAAAATTTCTTAAAATTCCTGAAAATCTATTAAAACTCCACAACAAACTTTAAACCCCATTAAAATACCTAGAAACCCCTTAAAATTCGCTAAAATCTCTTAAAATCCCATAAAACCTTCAAAACTTCACAAAACCTTTTAAAAAATACCTCTACAACTTCAAAACCGTTCAGATTCGGTCAAAGCAAGTAGATTATCTACAAAAAAAAAACCAACTCACTGAGGTATCGGAAGGTATCTCGTTTTATGACTAATAGTATCCACAACTTCAAAGTAAGCAGAAACTTCCATCTGCTTTTTACCCTCAGGAAAAGCTTCCTTCGGTACTTCACCAGCAGAAATTGTTCGAACCACCTGTCCATGTTCTGTTATTATCGGCGAACCGGAAGTTGTTCTTCCTCCTTTCCTTGGCCAAATGAATACCTCATTCGAACTGTCTAGTTCCGGAAATCCAACAACAACAGTTGCAAAAGTATTCTCAGTCGCTAAAAGTCTATTAGGAGAATTGATATTCTGTTTTAGAGCATTGCTCAGAATTTCTTCCTTGAGACTTTCTCTCCCGGATGATAGAAAAGATCCTATTCTCGAATTATCAGAATCTACTTCCTCTATTTCTTTGAGGATGTTGGGACATGGATTCGTAGAGGAAGATTTGACGAATACGTATTTCTTACTCGAGTTACTTTGTATGAGCCATTTTTCATCAGATGCAGGCAAAATTGATTCAATTTCAAAAGGCAGGGCTATTGAGTAAGCAGCCATTGTATTCAAGTCAACAACTTCTATACGATTGTTGTTTGGTGTAAATAAAACTAGCTGATTGTTGGAATTTATCAAATCAGATTTAAGGGCCCAGAGGAATTCCTTATTTCGAAAAGCTTGCGATATTTTGTCACTTGCTGCGTCCATGAATGAAGATAACTGGAGGTTGTGCACTGTTCCTTCATCCAAGTTGATTGAGAGAACTGCATTCGACTAAAAATGTAAACAATTCATAAGATTAGTAGAGTGGCCAAATTAGAGCCAAGTTCTAATATAAAAATTCGAGTTCTTCATTTTACTCAACGAAAATTATAGATAAATAATTTTTCGCTGTGTAGCGCTAATCTTTTTTCAAATATAAGACTGCATACAGAGCGAAAAAATATTTAATTTCGATACTTTTTGCATAAAATGAAGAATTCAAAATCTGACTTTAAAATTCCATATTTTCATTTTAACTAAAAAATATTTGAATTAGATATTTTCTCGCTCTGTACGCTTAATTCTAGTTATAAATTAATTAATCCTACAGAGAGTAAACATTCCAAATTTAATAATTGTTGAGTAAAATGAAGAAATCGTATTTTTAGATTAGAACTTGGCTCCAACACACTTGAAGGATTTCAAGATTAGAGTATAATATTTTCTATAAAATTCTCCAAAATCTCCACTCACTGTTGCCTCGTGAACTAATAAATTTCCATTTTTATCGGGCGCAATTGAGTAAAGAGGTTTGTTGCCTCTCGTCGGAGAAATTAGGCCTTGAAGTGATATTTCTTGGATGTGCTCAGAATCCCTTTTCATACTGAAGACAGAGAGTGGATTAGCCGTAAGCACGTGGATCTTGTCATCGGCTCCATTTCGATTTTCGCCTTTAGTAACTGCCAATGCAGATACAACTCCTGTATCGCCAATCGGAATCGTCCAATAACTTTGCAGTTCAGTGAAAAATGCTGATCTGGCTTCAATTTTATCTAAAATATGTAAACGCTCCTCGGGTTTAGAAACCAACTTCATTTTTAAAAATCTCTCCTGCACGGGAATCGTTTGATGATTGTTTGTGATGTTCCAACTACCAGCAAATTTTAATTTCGGTAAAGGGATTCTGAAAGGAAATAAGAAAAACTTTGTCAGTTTGCTTTATTTAGATTTATTAGCAATTCCAAATTGTGTACAGTTCTTTAGAGTGGATTATAAAATTATAAAATCCATAGTATCAGGGTGGCCACAAAATTCACTTTTTCAATTTCCCTGACTTTTCGACAAATTTCCCTGACCACTTAAGTCACTTTAAGATTCGTAAAAATCTCTAAAATTTACGAAAATCTTGAAAATCGTTTAAAATTTACAAAATTTCTTAACGAAATTCCTTTCAAATTCTTGAAAATAAAAATCTCACAAAATCTTTCAAAAATCAAAAATAACTTTTGAAATTTTTTTAAATTTCATGCGGAATATTAAGATTTGTTAAAATTATTTTAAAAATGGCAAAATTTCTTAAAATCTTTAAAAGCTTCTTAAAATCTTAAAATTCCACGAAAATTTTGAAAATCCCTTAAAATCCCTAAGAAAATTTCTTAAATAAAATGAAAATCTCTTAAATAAAATAAAAATCTCCTAAAATTTTTTGAAAAATTCTTAAAATTCCATGAATTTCACAAAATCTTTTAAAAATCTCTTGAAATATTGTAAAATTGAAATTTAAAATATCTTAAAATCACCAAAAATACTTAAAAAGTTTAAAATTCCCGAAAACATAGGAAATCTCTTAAAATTCCTTGAAATTTAGTAAAATCTTTAGAAACATCGTAAAATTCCATGAGATTCCTTCAAATTTGTTAATATTCTATTAAATCTCTTAAATTTTTACTAATTCTTTTAAAATTCCACAAGGAACTTTAAAATCCCTTAAAATGCATTTAAAAAATTCTTTAAAATTCCATAAGAAACTTCAAAATTTCTTAAAATTCTTTGAATTCCCTTAACTTTCTTAAAAATCTCTTAAAATTTCATGAAGCTCTTATCCAGATCTTTTGTAATCCCTTTAAATTCCTAGAAACCTCTTAAAATCATGAAAAACCCAGAGTTTTAAAGAATGCTTTAAAATTCTTTATAATCCTTCGAAATCCTTGAAAAGTTTCTAAAATCTGATAAATAGACTATAAAAGCTATATGTTATGTAATACGACAAAATAACATAGCATAAATTTCAATTTTTATTTTCTCTTACAACTACTCATTAATATTTACAAATTAGTAGACGTCTTACTCTTTGGCTAGGGCGACATTTTTGGAATTAGATCCGATTGGAATTCCATGTTTGTGAAGAACTGAGACGAGGGTATCGTAAACTTCTGTCGAATAGCGGTCGAAATCGAACACATTCTGCACCACGTTATTCAAAGATTCGTTTGGGAATTTCTGAAATTTAAAATCACCGTTAGCAATTCAACATTATTTATTTCTTATCCTTATTATTATTACTGACTTATTATTTACTTCTTTACTTATTACTACAAAATTATTTACTATAAAACAAAAAAATGTTTAACTTTAATATAATACATTTTATCTAAAACGAAGAATTCGAAATCTTTTAAAATTAGATATCCTCATTTTACAGAAAAATATATTATTAAAATCGGTCCAAATCGGGTCAATTCTTTCTTTCTAGACGGATTTTTACTGATAAACAAACTTTTCTTCTCTTACCTGTAAATGTTTGATGATATTGACGACTTCTCTTGTAGAGTAAGGATAAGAAACAAGACCTTGATCTGCCATGCTTCTGAGTTCACCAAAGGCTTTTACAAGCTTGTAAATTATTTTGTCATCCACATCCGGACCATATTGTCTGAGCAATCGAATCTCATTCTCGACTGTAGGATTGTCCACTGAATGTGTGCTGAATAAATCTCCCAAAGCACCGAAGAAATCGTTGCCCAAAAATGGAAAGCCTGGTCTATTTGCTAATACAATCATCCTAAAATCTGGGTGCATTGGAATTATATCTGGATTGTTTTCTGCGGCTTGATCAGATGGTACTATTCTTCTTCCGTCTGATAGAATCATTTCTCCGGACTCGACCAAAGTCTATAAAAAAAGATTGAATTGCTAAAATAATAAATAAATAACTAAAGAGTGGCCACAAGATTAAAATTTTCCTGACATTCCTTTCATTTTCTCCTGAATTTAAGACAAATTTTCCTAACAGAAAAATAATAAAACTGCGAAAAAATTTTACATAACACTTAATATCTTTTAAACATCGAAAATACTTTTAATGTTTTTTAAAGTTCTATCAGGAACATTAATATTTCTTAAAGCCACTTAAAAAAACTCAAAATTTCTTAGACTTCTTACAAGCCAACTAAAATCCTTTAAAATTCCACGATTAACTTTAAATAAATTAAATTCCTTTGAATGCCATAAAATTTCTTTAAAATCTCTTAAAATTTCATGGAATTCTTAAAAATATCACAAAGTCTTATAAAAGTCTTTTGAAATATTTTTAAATTCCACGATGAATTTTAAAAATCCCTTAAGAGCGTTGGACCCAAGTATTAAGCTCAAACTTCTATTCTCCATTTTACTCAACCAAAATTATAAATAAAATTTTTTTTCGGTCTGTAGCGCTAATCTTTTTTCAAATATAAAACTGTATACAGAGCGAAAGAATATTTAATTCCGATACTTTTTGCATAAAAAGAGGAATTCAAAATTCAACTTTAAAATTGAATATTCTCATTTTAGTTAAAAAATATTGGAATTAGATATTTTCTCGCTCTGTACACTTAATTCTCGTTAAAAGTTGATTAATTCTACAGAGGGAAAAAATTCCAAATTTAATATTTGTTAGGTAAAATGAGGAATACGAATTTCTAGATTAGAACTTGGCTCCAACACCCTTAAAATGCGTCAGAATTTCTAAATTTTTGGAAACCTATTAAAATCCCTTAAAATTTCATATACCTTCAAAATGCAGGTGACGTGAGTTGGTGCCTTGTCAGCTTCATCAATAACCAAAACATGTCCCAACTTGACAGCTTGAACAAGTGGTGAGTCTTCATAAACAACTACCCCATCCTTAACCATAGGTTGTACCGTCAAAGTTTGAACAGTTGTATCTCTATGCAATTGAATATATTCCCTTGGTCTGTTCATCAGTTGCAGCAATCGATCAGCAATTTTATTTTTCCCCACGCCCTGGTTACCAACTAGTAATAAATTTTGCCCCAGGGAAAAGTCCTGAAGTAAATTTTCGAGTAGTGTTAAATGCTGAGGCACGTCGTAGAAGAGGATGTCTGGAATTTTGGTCAGTGCTTTGGTTTTGTAGCGATTGACAGTTGTTCCTCCAATTGTTACAGTTTCGTCCTTCACTTCACAAGTGATTTGTATATTTTCCTTTTTTTTGAGGGGAGCAATTCCCACTTTGGATAAACAATTTTCCAGAGCCTGCTTTGTTAAAATTGGTAGGAAACGAGCTAAACAAGCTCGATGTATTATGTTATAGGCGTCGCTCTGTGGAAACTTGTGCATTTTTGCAGCGATTCTGAAGAGCTGTCTTGTACTTAGAGAACTCGCTAATGATTGTAAAGTTGGATCCTTCGAAGATCGTAGTATGTGGGCTAGATCTATAATCTTTAAAAGGTCCTTGCTTGGCTCCCCGTACTGAAAAATAAAATAAATAAAGTAAATAAAATATTAACAGGGTGTATACTAAATTTGTAGGAAATTTTCTAGTACCGGGAATTTTCCAGAGGAAAATAATTTTAAACCAACCTTTGATCGAATTATATGAATCTCTTCCGTTTTGTCCAAAGGTCTCATTTCATGGAAGAGGAAAAGACTCAACAGTTCTGAATTTAGCCACTGACCAGCAGAACTATTCAAAATTGGCGGTTCGGCCAAACTAACTAATCTAAATGATGGATGGATTTTGAGAATCCCAGAGCTTCTCATCTCCTCGTCAGACTTTTTTAGCTTCTCCTTAATGACATTGTAACGATCTGCTCCCATTAAGCGTTTCCCATCGTGTAACTGTAATTCTCGATTTTGAACGAGCCTGTGTGAAAAATTTATTATTATTTATTATAAATTTATTATTAGGTTTCACAGCATAAAATGATCTCAAAACAAGTAAAATATGTTGACTTAAAAAATAGGATTCTTTTTTTAAAATTAACTTTTACTAATAAAAGGCGCAACTTTGAAGTAAAGAAGAAAAAAAAATTCACCTGTAAATTACAGCCAAGGTACTGGGATGAACTCTATGAATTCCATCTAATACTGCTAATTTTCCCTCTAAAGCTGCCGTTACCAAGGGTGAATCTTTCCAAACAGTATCACCACTTTGCACAGTCGTTCTTTGCTGAATAAGATCTCTTGATGTCATGTCCTGGTAAAGAACTATCGGCTCAATTTGGTAACCCAACAAATCTGCTAATTTTGCGATAGTCGCAGATTTTCCACAACCTCTTGGCCCAACGAGACATAAATCTAAGGCGAACTGAGTTTGCATCATGTTGGCTATCAGAGAATTTTGATAATGGGTATCGATAAACCATTCTTCGGTTTTCTTCGATTTGCCAGAACCTGCTGGAACCTAAAGATATTATTTTTTTTAATTTATTACTAATCAGAGTGACCACGAGATTATATATTTCAATTTCTCTAACGTCTTAAAATTCCATTAAATTCTTTCGATAATATTCCATTATATCCTTTAAATTTTCAATAATTCTTTTAAAATTCCTAAAAATCTCTTAAAATTTTCTCCAATCCTTCAAAATTCCACGAGGAACATTAAAATCCCTTAAAATCTATTAAAAAAATCTTACTTGTAGAATTGCTTCTCTGCCATTAGAATCGATGGTAATTTCAGCTTCATTATTTGATATTTTAACTTCTCTTATTCTGCTCTGTTCGTCTCTGTTAAATGATTTCTCTAGCACGCCAAAAGTCTGCAAAATATCTTCGACTGCAGTCTTCCCCTCTTTTCCCAAAAACAATTTGTATGGGTAGAATCTATAAAAGACGCTTAACACAGGCAAACTTGGAAATTTATTCTGAAAAAATATTTAGGATTAGAATAAAAAATGTAGATTGATAATTGAAATTTAATGAAATCGGAACTATCGTTTCTTTTATTTTTACCAAAATAAATGCGGCTGATGTTACGTTGTCTAGGGGAAAATCTGGTAGTCCTAAATTTTGAGCTTCTTCTGTGGCGAGAGCGTGGCAACAAGAAAGTAGTTGTGAAACTTTTGCAGGATCCACATTGGGAGCTAATCTCTTTAATTCGTCCAGTTGTTCCTAAAAAAAGAAAAGATTAAACCTTATTCGAATAATTAAAATACTCTAGAATTATTGGACTTTAGAATTACTTTTATAATTCTTCCAGAATTTTAAGAAATTAAAGCAAAATTCTTAGAAGTTTCATAGAATTTCTATGAATTGGGAATATTTTTCTGTAAATAAATAATATATTAGATTAAAATGAAACTTACCTCGAAACTTGGGGGTGGAATGTGTCTCGCTTGAAATCTTGATCGGAGGGGAGGATCTAAAGGGTGGCCGGAATAACGAGGTGCAGGTAATCCCAAAGAAATTACCCTGAAATCCTCACTGACTCGCACCAGTCTCCAAAAGTCTAATTCCTCTTGACTATGTTCCTACAAAATAATAAATAACAAAATTTAATACATTTTGACCTTTAAGGGATTTCAAAAGAATTCAAGAGCTTAATTTCAAGATTTTAAAATATTCGAAAAGATTTCAATGGATATAAAAAGATTGAATGATAATTCTAGAAATTTTAGGATATTTCAAAGAACTTTTATAGATTTATAAATATTTCTTGGAATTTTTAGGAATCTCAAGAGATTGCAGGGAATTTCAAAATATGAAATTGAATTTTAAGGAACTTTAAAAGATGTTTTTAATCAATTCATTCATTCTCTTAAATTGGTTTTCGATTCTAGAGCAAAATTTAGAAACAAATTATATTGATCTTGATTATTGAAGGAAAATAATCTACCTTCAATAATTTATCATAACGAGTTGCAGGAATAAGAAATCTCCCATCTTCAAGATGCATTTCTCTATTTTCCAAGAGATTATTCAAAATCGGAAGAACGTTCCTCTCTGCTTTTTCAATTCCTTCCAAAATTAATACTCTTCCATTTACAGCAGCTCTTACGGCACTTTGATCATGGTAACTGGCAGTTCCATTTTCTATTTCTTTCCTCTGTTTGAGGTCTGCCTCGGTCGTATCTCGTGATAAAGCTATAAATTCAACTTCTCGTTCTATTAATTCTAAATAAGCTAAGGCAAGATTCCGTCTTCTGTGCCCAGGTGCCCCCATCAAAAACATGTCTTGTCCCAGAAGATCTTTTTGCAGCATCCATCTTAAATGCCTCAAAGTTTCCTGGCTCGGCTCTTTTACTGTAAATTAATTAATTAATTAATTAAAACTGTAAACACATTTTTTTCAGGGGATTTAAGTAATTTAAAATAATTGTAAAGGATTTCAAAAGAATTACAAATAATTTGAGGGTTGCCAAGATTTTTCATAATGTACAAAAAATTTTTAATAACAGTAATTTTAGGGAATTTTGAAAAGATTTAAAGAGATTAACAAAATTAAAGGATTTAAATGAATTTCAGGGAATTTCAGTGATTTTAAGGCAGTTAGAGGGATTTTAAAGGATTTCAAGATTCTTTTTGATTTGAAATTCTGAAAAAATTTGCGTTTTCTCGCTTTAGAGCATAATGTAAATTATAAAGTCCGATTCTTAAATTTTCTTCTTGTAAATTGCCGAAATAATATTTTTTGATAATCACTGTGTAGATTTTTTAATATCCTCGAGGAGTAATTAAGCCTTTTTCCAAATTTGGATGTTTATTTTCGATTTCTTGGAAATTAAGGGCGTTGGACCCAAATGTCAAACTCAAATTCCATTCTCTATTTTACTCAACGAAAATTAGAGATAAATATTTTTTCGCTCTATAGCGCTAATTTTTTTCAAATATAAGACTGCATACAGAGCGAAAAAATATTTAATTCCTATGCTTTTTTCATAAAACGGAGAATTCAATATCTAACGTTAAAATTGAATATTTTTCATTTTACTTAAAAACTATTTGAATTAAAAATGTTTTGGCTCTGTACGCATAATTCTAGTTAAAAATTGATTAATTCTACGGAGGGAAAAAATTCCAAATTTAATATTTATTTAGTAAAATGAAAAAATCAAAGTTTTAGATTAGAACTTGGCTCCAACACCCTTAATGGTTCCTATATCCATGAGAAATCGTCTTATTGGTGTAGTGAATTCGTAATAAAAAAAAGGAAGTGAATATGATTTCCTTTCAAATACGTTAGATTTTTTCATTTTCTTGACATTTTTCTGATTGCAATTTACTTACAATAATTTCTAGGCACGTACTCTGGATTTTTGGCAGGCTTTACAACTTTCTCCACATCCTTTATGGTAACTAATGTTTCATCTGAAAATGGAAAAGATGAATTAGTAAGTTTTCGAAAAAGTAAGAGATAAATAAATAAGAATTATTAAAATTAATAATTTAATTCAAAAAGTTTTCATTTTTCTTATTAATTAATAAAAATGGAAAAAATTGTATAATGAATATTGGTTCTCGAAACACAAATTAATTTCTTTATAACAAATTCAACAAATTTTAAAAAAATTACTAAGGTATTAGTAAACTTTTCTAAATAGTTAATTCATTGTACACCTAAAAAATGTTCTTTTTCATTTTCGTTATTTAATATAAAATTTTTTTTCCAAAATCGAGACGACTGAAAATACACGAAAAATAAAATAGATAGTTACTAAAAAATAAAATTAATGGCATTATAAATTTTCGACACTTTAAAATTCTCGAGAAGATTTATAAAAATGTTAAAAAATATTTTTGTTACAGAATTACAATTTTTTTAAAATTATCATTTAATTTATTTATTTAAAGTAATTAATAATTATTTCTGACAATTTTCTAGTGCCAGGAATTTTTAATTCACGGAAAATTTTTTTGCTTTACTGCGGGGTGCCTTATAGGACTAAGTTCGCCCCTGAGTCACTCGATCGAAAAAAAAACATTTAGATTTATAAATTTCTTTAAAACTTTCTGTCAATCAAAATAGAAAACTCCGAAAACTATAAAATTATGAAATTAATTTAGGGAAATCTCTTCTTTATAATTATGATAGGGAGATTAAAAATATTTTAGATAAATATACCTGTTGACTGAAAACGTAGCAGTGAGAGGTTGGGTTTTGCGCCAAAGCAGTGTTTTGTTTTTTCAAAACACTTGCTGACAGTCGAAGTTCGACGTGACGTAACAGAAGCAATTAACAGCATTTCAAAATATTTTTTTAAATTCTTGATTATACACGTATATATCTATCATTTGTAAACTTCTAGCAAAATTACTGTCCTTTAAAATGTAAACACGTGTTTCTAATTCTAACACCACTTTGGAGCACAAAATAAAATATAAAAACAAAATATGAAATTAAAAAATAACAATCACTTTTTAATATAGAAAGGTCACTAAAAGGATAAATTTTACTAAAAGCTTTTAAGTATTGTCATAACTGAATGTCAATCAAAATTGGAATTTGTACTTTGTGATTTATGAAAAGTTGCGCCATTGAAGGTGCATTTTAGACTTTGACGTTAACCGATCCCTACCTTACCGACACGTTTTTTCCTCTATAATAATTTCTATTCTATAATAAATTAATGATATGTACATAAATTTATTGAGATATCGAATTGAAAATTTCTAAAATTACTTAACATAGTCCGAAATATTTATACATTTATAAAGTAAGAAAATTTTCAAAATAATTTTTTTTACTTTTACAAAATTTTACGACTAGATAAATATATTTTAGCATATTTTCGTTAAGGGCATGTAAGACTTACCCGATTCCTACCTTACCGACATTTTTTTTACTGCAAAGTTACGTCTACATTTATTGAGATATCAAATTGAAAATTTCTAAAATTGATGCTAAAGCGTTAAGGTACGTTTATCTGGTCCTAAATATTGACATTTAAGGGCATGCTCTGCCTCGTGGTTTGTAAAAATTTCTTTTCGAAGTCACCACGACCAAACGAAATAATATATCGCTTTCAAACTTTGGGATATGGGAAATGAGACACTAAATTGCGTTTTAAAATTTAATTTGAGTAGCAATTTTGAAAAAAATCCGATCCCTACCTTACCGACTTAGCTTTTTTTTTAAATTTCTACTCAAATTAAATTTTAAAACGCAATTTAATGGATCATTTCCCATATCCCAAAGTTTAAAAGCGATATATCATTTCGTTTGGCCGTGGTGACTTCGAAAAAAATTTTTCACAAACCACGGGGCAGAGCATGCCCTTAAGAAAAAAAAATTTTTTTCAAAAAATTTTTTTTTATTTTTACAGAAATTTAAGACCAGATAAACATACCTTAGCAATAATTGTCAATAAATGTAGACGTAACGTTGCAGACAAAAAAATGTCGGTAAGGTAGGGAACGGGTAAGTCTTACATGCCCTTAATTAAATAAATTTTAGATCGATATCTCAAATAAGTTTAGAAGTAACATTGTAGAAAAAAATGTCCGTAAGGTAGGAATTGGATATGTAATATGTGCGATACTTACCGTATAAGCAAATTTAGACATGATATTTGGAAAATGATTGGATTTTGTCACCAATGGATCACTTATCTGATCCCTACGTTACCGACATTTTCCTCTCTGCAACGTTACTTCTAAATTTATTAAGATATCAAATTAATTAATTAATTTCTATAATTAACAAAAATTCGCTAAGGTATGTTTATTTGGTAGTAAATTTTTATAAAACATTTTTAAAAAATTTTATTTTTTATAAATGTAAATATTTAGGATTAGATAAACGTATATCTTAATGCCTGAACTGTAATTTTAGAAATCTTAAATTCGATATCTCAATAAATTTATGTAGAATTATATAACGAAAATGTCGGTAACGTAGGGTAACTATACATGCCTACTTTTCTATCATAATGCTCCAACTCTCTTGTCACGTGACCGCAAGAGAGATAGACAGTGTCGGTCAGATGCGTAACTAAAAGTTTTTAACGTATTATACTAATAAAAGATGGTGGACGATGCTAAACAAAAATAAACGACCAGGGTGGCGTCCCATGGATCTGGAAAGCGTTGCGTTTTTGCGTAAAACCATGAGAGTGAGAGAGACTCACTACTACTACCATTTCTCTCATTCTTATGGTTTTGCAGAAAAACGCAATGCATTCCGGATCCATGGAAAGTCACTCTCAAGGATAGTCAATATCCCATGAAAAGATGGAAATTTAAGCGTATAAAAATAAAAGTAAATTACAAGGATCAATTTGCAGCCGAATGTTTATTTTTTACAATTTATTACGCAATATTAGATACAAACGCCTTTTGCTACCGATGCTATTTTAAGGTTATGGAACGAATTGTGAATATATCGGATATATCGTAATATCGTAAATGTGTCGTCGCCATTTTGAAAACGTATATTGCTTTTTATAAAAAAACTCAGGACGTAATATACGTACAGTAATGTTCAACAATGCCTTCCTCTGTTTTCTAACGACCCAACCCTGATTTCCATAAGATTCTAATGGAAAACAGGGTTGGGTCGTTACAAAACAGGGAAAGGCATTATTGAACATACATGAATCATACACTCGACTTTCCCAATATTAATGAAATCCCGAACAGAGGCCTGAACATTTATCATTAGGATTTTGCATTGAATGCGTACAAAAAATGCATACATGACGAACACTGTACAGTAATATTCATGTATACCTTCCCCCTCAAACATATCTACCCAACCCTGGTTTCCATTTGAATCTTATGGAAACCAGGGTTGGATTGATATGTTTACAAAAGAAGGCATTAAGGCCAGGGTTATGCAGGGACGCGTCACTCGACGTTTTTTTACGTATTATACATGGTTTTCTACTTATGGTAAATTACGTATTTTGCGTAGAAACCCCCCACTCCATATGAATTTGGTGTTTTCGATGTAAAATACCTAGTAAATTACTGTAAAAACCCATGTAATTTACCTAGGGTATTTTACTTACTAAACCCTGATTAAGGTAGACTGTACGTAAATTACGTGAAAAACCTCATGTAGTGGTGTTGTTCCATCAGCAGAAAACGCAAAACAGAAAGCAGAAAATGGTAAGAGTAAAGGAGACAAATGAAGTCACTCTCTCTTTCACTCTTATGATTTTCTGCTTTCTGCTTTGCGTATTCTGCTGCCATAGGACGGCACCTTAAAGCAGAAACTCATGAGAGTGACAGAGATAGGCAGATCGTTTGTCTCTTTCACTCTCATGAGTTTCGGTATTACGCCGTTTTTTGCCGAAATGGTCTAGTAAACTTCCCGTAATATAAAAACCTATATCATATGTACAGAAGATTCATGTATACTTACCCCCGCAAACATATCATCTCAACCCTGATTTTCATAAGATTCAAATGGAAGCAGGGTTGGGTTGACACGTCCATAAAGGAAGGCATACACATGAATCATACTGTACATTATATCACAATTGTTCACTTACTTTAATCGATAAAAATGAATTTCAGTAAAACTCCTATGTAAATAATGCATTTTTACTAATTACACTCCATTATTATTAATAAATAATTGTATTATTAATTTTTTTCCTAGACAATGTTAAAAAATGTTAATTCTCATAAATTCTCTTAAATCACATAAGTTACGGTAACATTCTTTGTTACCATACCCAATTTTAAATTACCGAGAAATTTCAAACTGTAATTTTCCCTCGTCTTTTTAATTTCCTCACCAAAAACCCTCCCGCTCTCAAAAACCTCCCAAATTTTCTATTATCCTCTCTCTTCACACGCAGAAGACAAACGAAGATTCCCAAAATCTCCCAAAATCCAAATTTCCACCTCAAAAAACCAAGTTAAAACCAAAGATATTATAAAAACAATTCCTCAACATTAGTTAAAATTTCCGACACCTTCACGCGCGACGCCAGCATCGCCTCGTGGAACTAGCCTTGCTGCAGGAGCGTGCAAATGGCTGAGCGTCGGCCATGATGGCTTTGAGTAGGGATCGTGTCACGCGAACATGTTTTCCAAGTGAAAAATTTCTCCGGGCGTGTTTATAATTGTGTCAAAAGACAATGGCCGTACGACAATGAGGCCCTGAGTGCCCTCCGCGCGGGGTGAACCGGCCGTAGGGCCCCAATCAGGCCCACCAAAGTTTCACGCCCCGACCTCACTTCTTTCCCCCCCTCCCAACCCCCCCGTCAACCGGGTGGCTCTGGTGCTGGTCTTGGCCACACGGCACCCTCGCCAAGCAAGAAACGACCACGTGCTCAATCAGCCCGTCAACATCGCTCAAAATCACTCCAACTCGACTGACTGGTTATATTTCTACTCGTACTGTACAACTGACAAGTGACACGCCAACTCTGTCAACATGAGTAAACTGTTCAGGGCGCGCGCCCTGGACGCGTCCAAGCCCATGCCCGTCTACATGGCCGAGGAGCTTCCTGACCTCCCCGATTACTCGGCCATCAATCGGGCTGTGCCACAAATGCCGAGCGGCATGGAAAAAGAAGAGGAATGCGTAAGTTTTTGACAATTTTCATAACATTTTCCACGACTTTCCTGCAGCATGTTTTCAGTGGCGGCCATATTGTTTTGAGGTTGCTTGCTGCGACGAGAGATGGCGCCACTTACGTTTCCCCGGTAGATTTTTAAGGTTTTTTTCAATTTTAACGAGTTTTTTGAAGATTTTTCAGGATTTTTAGCTTGTTTTTGATGCCAGATGATGTCCCGGGAAGATTTTGGTGGTTGACAATGAAGCATGTGGGAGTTTTTGGAAGATTGGGTTAGGACGGTTTGTGTCAAAAAGTTGAGCGCCAAAAAACGTTTTGACAAGGTGGGGGGTGTTGTTGGAGGGGGAATGTTGTTTTTGAGGGATTCTGGGAATGTTGGTTTTGTTGGTTTTTCAAAAATATCGGGTTTTTGGTTGTTTGATGGGGTTTTATTTGTATGGGAATGTGGACGGGTTTTGGGGACTGAGAAGCAGTTTTGGAGCAGAGTTTTGCTCACGATTTTTATGATTTTTATAGGTTTATGAAGATTTAAAGAAATTTTTAATCGTTTTGGGGGATTTTAAAAGATTTTTAGGAATTTAAAGGGATTATGAGAAATTTGTATAATATTTGAACTATTTAGTGGAATTTGAAAGTTCCTTTTTTAATTTTAAAGGATTTTTTAAAAACTTGTAAGAATTTTAAGAAAATTAGATCTTTTTTGTGTGATTTTATAGGGATTTCAAGGCGAGAGAATTTTAATAGTAGGGTTTTCTTTATTTTGAAGTTTTTTTTTGTCTTGTTTTGATTTTGATCCAATATTTAATGGGACATTTTTTTATCGAAAAAAATTGCTCGATAATTAAAATTTCTCAACAATGTTAATTTCCAAAAGTTCAAGATGTTGAATTAAAATAATATTACTGAAAATGTTTTTTAACGAAAGCATAAAATTGACACAATTTCAAATTCACGAAAATATAAAACATCTGATTTTTCAAATTTTCCAAAATCTCAATTTCCAAAAATTTCAAATTCCGAAAATAGCAAATGCCCGAAAATATAAAATATCTGAATTTTCAAATTTTTGAAAATTCAATTGCCCGAAAATTTAAAATTTCTAACATTTCAAATTCCGAAAAAAATTCAAATTCCCGAAATTGCATTTGCCCGAAAATATAAAACACCCGAATTTTCAAATTTCTCAAAAATTTAAATTTTATACTCAAATTTCGAGGAAATATTGAATATTTTTTTTTTCAAATTTTGGAAAAAATAATTCCCAAAAATTACAATTTCTGAAAAATGCTAATTCCCGAAAGGTTCCGAAATTTCAATTTCCTGAAAGTATAAAATATCTAAATTTACGAAAATTCATTTTCCCGAAAAAATTTAAATTCCCGAAATTGCAATTGCCCGAAAATACAAAATACTCGAATTTTCAAATTTCCAAAAAATTTCAAATTCCGGAAAATTAAAATTTGACACCCTAATTTTAGGAAAATCTTGAATATTTTTTTTTATGTTTTGGTAATTAGAATTTTCGGGAATCTGAAATTTTCGGTAATTGAAATATTTTGGGAACTCGGTATTTTGTATTTTTGGGCATTTGAAATTTCCGAAATTTTATACTTTCGTTCAAAAACATTTTCTGTAATATTACTTTTATCCAGGAATTGGAAATTTAAAGATTTTGGGAATTTTTTTATGCTTATTTCTTCATATTCAAATTTTTTTTTCGGTATTTTGCAGAATTTTAAAGTTTTTCGTAGAATTGTAAAAATTTTGAAAAAGTTTTTAAATAACTATAATATTCGTCATAGACTTAAAAAAATTCAAGTTATTTTAGGGACTTATAAACTTCTTTATTGAATTTTAAAAAATTTCACGAGATTTTTATGATTTGTAAAAGATTTTGTGACATTGTAAAGGATTTCATCGAATTTTAAAAGATTTAAAATAATTTATGCGATTTTATGGAAATTTAAGATTTTGCGAGGAATTTCAAAAATTTCCGCGCATTTTAAAGGATTTTAGTGTGTCCCATGCAATTTAAAAAAATTTTAAGAAGTTTTCAAACATTTTTTTTTTTCAAAAATTAAAAACTTTCTTTGTTGAGAATTTTATCATATCCGCATTTTTTGTTCAAGAGCAAAATATTTCTTTAGAAATTTACTTTTTAGGGTAGAAATTAATTTTCTTTTTTGACCATACAATACCATCTATTTTTGTGTTAAAAATTCATCTTTTTTTTTGTCAGAATCTCAAGATTTAGAAAGTTTTAAATTGTTAAGTTTTCCAATTCAAAAATACATTTCAGTTTGTTTTTTTACTTTGAATCTAAAAGTTAGATCTGCTTTTTGTTCTAATTTGGTTTTTAATTATTTCTCAGTTTCATTTCTTTTCTTTAAATTTCTTTTTAAAAAAACACAAAAAACGGTCATTACATACAATTTTTGCCATTTTTGAAGTAAAATGAAGAGATTTGAAATCTTCTCTGAAAAAAATATATGCAAGTCTTTTTCGTTTTTTTTCTCGATGTTCTAATGTTTTTTGAAATTATAAACTTTAAAATTGAAAGTGCATTGATTTCATGAATTACATAAATTTTATTTATCAATTTCAAAAAATTGAAGAATTTAAGTTTAAAAAGTATTCAAATTTTAGGAGTTTTATAATTTTAAAGCTTCCAAGTTTTGATAAATATTTTTAATTGAAAAAAGTTCAACTTGTAAAACGATTATGGTAAAAAATGGAAATTGTACTTTTAATGAATTGAAAATAATTAAAACTTAAAAATTTTTATAACTTTTGAAGTTTTAATCTATTTAAGACTTGATTACTTTGAATTAAGAAGAAGAAACATAGAAGATAGAAAAAAATATTAGTAACGAACAATTCTTTCCAATTTAGAGTAATTAATTAATTATTTTTATATTATTATTAGGTTCATCCAATAGTATCATAAATTATAATTTTTTTCTTTGAGATTCTTCTTTTTACTTTTAACCTTTTATTCCTGGAAAGCCTTTGAAAAGAGTCAATTAAAGAAGAAATTATTCGCTAAATTTTTAAATTAATTAATTAGTAGATTAATAATATTATCTCTCCTTCATTTTATAGGAGCACCATCTCCAAAGAGCGATGAGTAAGGGCTTAATCATTCCTACCCCTGAAGTAACAAACTTAGAAAATGACGAAGCCTACGACAAAATTTACCCTGCAAACTACAAGCAACCTCGTCAACTCATTCACATGCAACGTATGTATAAATTAACAATTAATTTTTTGTTTTTTTTTAACTTAAAAGGTACTTAAAAGTTTCAGAAGTGATTAATAATTTTATATGTTAATTTATAAATTTGATATGCTTAAAGTATATAATTTGTACTACACAAAAAAATTTCAAATATATATTCAACAATTTTTATATCTTCTTTATAATCTCTATCCTGAGCGAAACTGACAAATTATATGCTACAATTATAAATTCTTCAGTGTCTTCAATTTTCACAAAATTCATTAAAACTGCTAAAAATATTGACTGTAAATTCAATTGTTAAGCAGTTAAGGAAGGAAAAATTGTTCTTTATTTTGTTTTTAATAAGAAAAATGTATTTTTAGCCTTTGCGATGGAGCAAGACATCCCTGACTACGATATGGATTCTGAAGACGAGAGATGGGTTGGAGCTCAAAGTCGAAAAATGGACTTGACCCCCTTACAATTCGAAGAAATGATGGATCGACTCGAAAAAAGTTCAGGACAAACTGTCGTCACTCTCAACGATGCAAAGGCGCTTCTGAAAGAGGATGACGATCTTATCATTGCCGTTTTTGACTATTGGCTCAATAAACGTCTCAATACAGTAAGTCGCGATAATTTAGAATATTTTTTGATTCTAATAAAAAAATTCCAAGATTGCGGTTCAAATAAAGAATCTTATTCCACGTATAGATTTATAGAAATTTTAAGGGATTTAGTGGAGTTTTAAAAAAAGTTTAAAAAGATATTTCGATGGATTATAAAGAATTTCCGGGCATTCTTTGAAATTCTTTGAGTTTCTAATGATCAAAGAGATTTTCAATAATTTTAAAGAATTTTAAGAGGTTTCTAGGAATTTAAAGGAATTACAAAAAATTTGTATAATTTTTAAACGATTAATGATTCCATTTTTTTAAATTTGTAATTCTTAAGTTGAAAAATGTTCAGTTCTATTCTAAAACTTTCCATGTAATTCTAGACATCTTTAATTAACTTTCTTTTACAATTTCAGCAACATCCACTGTTATTGACGGTGAAAACGGAGCATCGGCTCGGCTCTGCGGTGAATAATCCTTACCTGGCATTCAGACGAAGAACCGAGAAGATGCAAACACGGAAAAACCGCAAAAACGATGAGACGAGTTACGAGAAAATGCTCAAGCTCCGCCGAGATCTCAGCCGAGCAGTCACTCTTCTTGAATTGGTTAAAAGACGTGAGAAAACGAAAAGAGAACACCTCCATCTAACCATCGAAGTCTACGAAAAGAGGTCCGCCTCATTTCAATTCATTTCGTTTATTTCCTTTTCAATTTCTAAACAATTTATGTCAAAAGTTCCTGGAAATGGAAATAATAGAGCAGTCAAATTTTTGTCTTTTCGAGTTAAAGTTGGATGAACTTAAATGGAATCGAAAGTTCGAAGCGAAAGTTTTGAAAAAAGCAAATACTTTTTCAACAGGTATCAAGCGCAAGACTTCAATGGTCAAATTTTGTCTGAAGTCTCGGCGTTGAAGACCTCGAGACCAGCGTTCGCTCCACTCTTCCCTAACCAGTTTGGTGTTCATCAAAATTGGGTTAATAAAGTATGTGTAAAGGTGAGATTTCGTCATTTGGGGATTATTTTTTTAAGGTCATTTATGTTAACTATGTTATTTTTGTCGTATTACATAACACATAGTTTTTATAATTTATTTAAATAATTTTAGAAACTTTCCAAGGATTTCGAAGGATTATAAAGACTTTCAGGGCATTCTTTGAGATTCTTTGGGTTTCTAATGATTTCAAGAGATTTTCAATAATTTGATTTAAAGAATTTTAAGAGGATTCTATGAATTTAAAGGAATTACAAGAAATTTTTATAATTTTTAAATGATTTAGTGGAATTTGAAAAGACTTCATGGAATTTTAGGAGATTTTAAAGAGTGTTTAGTTATTGAAAGAATTTTAAGGAATTTTAAAGTACCTTGTTGAATTTTAAAGCATATTCAAAAGATTGTACAAATTTTAAGAAATTTTGATTTTTTAAAGTAATTTTAAGGGATTTGATGTTCCTAATGGAATTTAAAAGGATTTCAAAGGTTTTCATGATTTTTAAAAGATTTTTTATAATTCTAAGGAATTTTAAAAATTTTTCAAAAATTTTCAAAGATTTTTACGTAAATATATATTTTTTATTTATTTTTAAAAATTTATTTTGGAGATTTAAATATTTTTTCGTGGAATTGTATAAGATTCTAAGAGCTTATAAAAATTTAACGAAATTTTGACATTTTTAAAATGATATTGAGAAATTTAAAATTGCTAATGGAATTTAAAACAATTTAAAAAGTTATTTTTGAGTTTTAAAAGATTTTATGAGATTTTTGTTTCCAAAAATTTTTATTCAGCGATTTTAATGGGTTTTAGGGAATTTTAAACTTCGTTATTTAATTTAAAAGGATTCCACGAGTTTTTTTTTTATGATTTTGTAAAAGATTTTGTGAGATTCTAAAGGATATCAATTTGATATTTATGCTAACTATGTTATTTTTATTGTATATTTCGTAATTTGTAGAATATTTCCAAGAATTTCGAAGGATTATAAAGAATTTCCTGGCATTCTTTGAGATTCTATGGATTTCTAAAGATTTCAAGATTTTGGCAATCATTTTAAATAATTTTATGAGGTTTTTAATATATTATAAGATATATATATAATAATATTATTAATAATTACATTAATAATAGGAGTTTTGCGAAATTTCGTGGAGTTTTTTTGTAATTTAAAGGGTCGACTAAATATTCCCGAAAAATAAAATTCCCAGCATTATAAAATTGCTAACAATATAAAATTTCCTACACTTTAAATTTACCGGTACTAGAAAATTTCTGACAGTTTATAAAATTCGCAACATTTCATTTTTGCTATTTATTTATTCAGGAATTTTACAGTATTAAAAATTTTATTTTTCTGGAATTTTCAGTCGTTCCAATTTAAATACTAAAAATTTAATATACTAAAAATATTACTTAAAATTCCACGAAATCTTTCAAAAACTTAAAATCTTTTATTATATCTTAAGAGCTCTTAAAATATTTTGTGATCCCATGAAATCTTTTGAAATATTTGAGATCTCAAAATCGATTTTATAAATGCAGAATTATTTCTGCAATTTATATATACTTTTAATTCTTAATTGTATTATTAATTTAATAAATCTGGAAAACGATCCCCACTTGAATGAAAAATTGAAATAAACTGTGATTTACAATCTTTTTGAATTTTTTTTAGGATGAGACGATTCCAAGGAAGGAAAAACGACAGTACAAGAAGCGAAAGCACAAATCGGACTCGAGAAGTGGAGGATTAGACGAGGTCCGAGGAGGTACTGGAAGCAGTGGAGGTCGAGGAAGCCGATCGGTTTTAGGAAGTGGGCTGGATTTGTTAGCTAGTTCGGACGAAGACAGTCCTCTTCCTTCTCATTCGCATTCTCAACCTTCTCTTTCTTTGGATCGTGATGAAGAAGACGTGACCGATGAGGGACAATTCGCCTTCAAGAGGAGCAGAAATAACTCTTATTTACCGGTAATTCATGAATTTTTTTCTTTTTATACTAAAGACCGAATCTATTTCAAATCAGGCAGATTTTATACTTGAAGTTGCAGAATCTCTCGGGGATGAAATATGTTTATTTTATTTTAGAGATCATTTAACAGATTTTAGAAACATTCCAGAAATTTCGAAGGATTATAAAGAATTTCTAGGCATTCTTTGAAATTCTTGGGGTTTCTAATGATTTCAAGAGATTTGTATAATATTTAAAAGATTTAGTGGTATTTTAAGGACTTCATGAAATTTTAAGAGATTTTTATTAAAGTTTAGGGAATTCAAAGAATTTTAAGGAATTTTAAAGAATTTTAAAAAGCTGGAAAGAACTGTAAGAAATTGAGTAATTTTAAGGGATTTTAATGTTCCCCATGAAATTTTAAAGGATTTCGTGAGAGTTTTTTTGATTTTAAAAAGATTTTGTGAAATTGTAAAGGATTTCTTGGAATTTTAATGGATTTTGCAAAATTTATGATATTTTATGGGATTTTAAATATTGTAGTTGGATTTTAAGGAATTTCAGCGAATTTTAAGGGATTTCAATAGGTTTCCAATAATTTTAAGAGATTTTAATCCTTTTTGAGGAATTTTAAAGTTCATCGTGAAGTTTTAAAATATTTAAAAATATTTTTAAAAGATCTGCTGTTAGAGAGAATATTTGTATATTAATAGTTTTGTCGTTTTTTTGTTGCACAGCCTGTAGCAGATGGGTTTGGAAACTGGCCTTGGTGTGACAGGAGTGAAGGTGGCTTAGCGGATAAAAGATATAGGTTCGCTCTGACGAGCATAAGTAAACCGACACCAAGGTGTATCGGCCTTGCAAGACGGAGAATGGGTCGAGGTGGCAGGTAAAGTACTTTTATTATTATTATTATTATTTATATTATTATTATTATTATTATTTCCACATTTCTATTTAATTAATTCTAGACCTTAAAATATCTTTACAAAATTAGAATTAAGTTAAAGATTATCTAATTTCAATGCTGACTTAAATCCAATTTCAGAGTCATTTTGGATCGTTGTTCGGGTAATATGGATGATATCTGGTCTTCTTTGGACTTCACGATACACCAACCATATCAAGAACTGACGGATCCGACCACAACTGCCACAACTACGACTGCCGTTAAGAAGGAAGTGTAAGTAAAAAATCCTTTTGAAAATTTTACAAATTCTAAAATTTGAATCAAGGACATTCCGTTCGTTCAGATTAAGAGATTGCTTAGCTTTTAAATGTCTTAAAGTTGTAAGAAGTAAAGCAAATAATCGTGCGCGTGTTTGCTAGTTTAGAAAATAAAATGTTAAAAAAATTTTCTCAAACCTCTGTTAGATCTTTTGAAACAGATTAACATTTAAAAGAAAAACTTAAAATCATTAATTAATCTCCAAATTACTATATTTCAGCTTACACTTCCGACCAAAGACGCCGCCGATCTCGACGCAGAGTCTCAGCGAGTCAAGCAGCGATTCGGACTCGGAGATGGAATCCTCGCTCTTGAGGCCAGAGCCACCAACACCTTACCCCTTCCCTCCTGAGGCGACGTCGATTTGCGTCGACGTGGAGGCGGATCGTCCCGGGGATGAGCCGCCGTTCACCTCCGAATTCAACATCTCAGAATATTTCTCCACCGATTCTTTCTCGGACTTTGACATGGCGGTCGGTGGTGTCTTGCCGACAAATAATTCCCTGAGCGAATCGCGGACAGAAGAACTCGAGCTGGGTTGCTCTCGTTTCTCTCTGAACGCGGAGAGCGACGGCTTCCTACCACCGCCAATCCGACAGTGCAGTGCTAGTGATAGTGTAAATACAACCTCCCCCCCTTGTTCTTCATCATCGTTGACGTTGTCGTCGTCCTCGGGAATCACGAACTCAGCCACGTCATCGTCGTCGACGACGAATGATCAACAATTACCCTTGTCCTTTACCCGGACAGAAGTCCAGCAACTGACCAAGTTCCCCAAACACAGACAATTAGCGAACAATGGCAATAATGCTGCCTCGATACTGTCCAAGTCCCTGACTAGTCTGACGAATAACAGGAGTGGCGGTGGTGGTGGCAGCGGCGGATCGGGAGTGAAAGTTTTGGGCGCGACGGGACTCGGGAACGGCCACCAGAATGGCCCAGTGATTCTGCACAACTCGACTGCAAACACAAATGTTAATGCTAATGCTGTTGCTAATGCTAATACTATTTCCAATACCAATGCTAATGCAAATGCAAACACAAATAGTCTGCAGAACAGTCACGTGGCCAACAGCCAGTCGACGATCCTTCTGCAGACGCAGAAGCATCCGCCGTCCAATCTGCTTCCAGGCATCATCGCCCAGAATAAACTTGTCAGCCTGAGACAGCAGCAGCAGAGCCAGGCCCAGCAGATACCAACGTCCGGGGAAATTACGCTTAATAGTAATAGGTCAGTTGGAGAAAGTCTTCCTACGATCGTCTCCCTCGCGGCGAAAAAGCGTTTTGTTTCTTTGAAGGCCAATTGAGATTTTATCAGACTTTAGCGTCGACTCCAAGAAATAATCTTTTCTTTTTTTTTCTTTTTTCTCTTAAAATTAATGCAACTGCCGTTTACGGAAGAAGTCCCAATACATGACCACCTTAAGAATGGTAGAAGTACGTGGCCGTCTCAGTATCTGGCCGTTGTTTTACATAGCCAGGTGCGGTCAGGTATTGGATCGGTCATGTACTCCTACCATTCTTAAGGTGGCAATGTGTTGGGATTTCTACATTACAACGTTTATAAACGAAAATATAAAAGTAAATAATATTATCTACAAATAAAAAGGAAAATAATTTACCAAACGTTTATATTTTCGCTTATAAATGTTGAAAATTACAATAAAAGTGTCACTCAGTCAATAATTTCGAAAAAAAAAACAATTATACTTGAAAACAAATTTGACTTTTTCGTTTATAAACGTTGTAAACGGCAGTTACATTAAGATTACACTTTTTATAATCTAGGAAGTGAAAAGGACTTTGTATACTCTAGGGGGTGAAAACCACCTTTCCGGTTGTTTTTATTTTCATCTTAAAATTTTCGTGTGATAACAGACATAAATAGTAAATTTTCCGATTTGAAATTTCAAAATTTTCCAATTGTTAATTGGAATATTTAAAATAAGTTTATTAGTTTTTATGTCAATAATTTCAAGAGATTTTTTAAAAAGAATTATAAGGGATTTCTTGAAATTTTTATATAAGAAGAATATGAGATTTTTTATCTGGATTTCAAGAAATTAGCGAAGTTTTTTAAGGCATTTTACTGGAACTCAAAGGGTTTAAACAAACTTTGAAAGAATATCGAGAAATTTCAAGAGATTTCTGTAAATATAAATATTTTTATGTTTTTAGTCTATGGGGAATTAAAAAGTACTTCTACTAAAAAAAGTGTTTTATTCCCTAGAGTATACAAAATTCTTTTCACTCCCTAGGGAATAAAAAATGTAATTTTAAGAGATTACAGAATATTTTTAAGAATTAAGATTTTGGAAATTTCAATAATTACTTTAACAAATTTCTAAAATCATTTGAAATCTCCTAAACTCCACAAAAACCTTTAAATTGCTCAAGATTTCTTTGTTCTTTTAAATTCCACACAAAAAATTTTAAATTCCTTTAAAAAATATTTTATTCTTTTGATATAAAAAATTTCAAGAAATCTGTTAAAATTCTTTAAAAATTTTTCTGAAATCTCTTAACACTGCATGAAATCCTTTGAAATTCCTAAAAAAATTTCTTGAGATTATTAACACGAAAACTAATATACTAATTTTAAATATTTTAATTAACAATTCCTGTTAAATGGAATTTTTTCATTATAATATAAACTAACAAAGAATCGATTGGAAAATTTTAATTGGAAATTTAATCGGAAAGGCGGTTTTTAAAGAAAGTCGATTTTTGTATTTAATTACTAAGAATGGAAAATATTTTTATAAGATGAAATGTTGGTTAACATTTTTTTTGAGTTTGCCTCAGTAACTAAAAAAATCAGGAAAATTAGGTTTTGGCCGCTTTTTTAAATTTCCTTTGCAAATTCCCAAAATGTCAAATTTGAAAAAATATATATGTATATTCATTTTTCGGAAATTCGGAAAATTTCGAGAATTTGGATGTTTGAAAATTTATATTTTCTGAAATTTGAAATTTCGGGAATTTTTTGATTTCGTCAATAAACATTTTTGGTAAGTTTATTTTTATAGAAGGATTTTCATTCTCGATATTTTCTCATATTCCTGAATCTATTTTAAATAAAAGATTTTTTTTGGAGTCGACATCTTGTACAATTGACAAATATTAGATATATTTTACATATAAGATTTAATTTACAATTAATAATTTGCCTTCAAATATGACATTTTATTCGATTCTTGATCTCATCTTAAACTATAAAAAAAACATCAGTATTCTCATCATGAAATTTTCTACACTTTTATCTAAAAAGACACGAGATTTTTAATTATCTCTAAATCAGTATTGAAAGTGATAACAATTAATTTTTCGATTTTTGAAAAAAAATAGATTAAAAATTGATGATTTTCTATATTCATGGTTGCTATTCAACAAAAAATATCATTTTCAATTTCATGACATTAGTATTTGATATTTACCAAAATTAATAATTTTTCGAACACATTCCTAGTTAAAGTAATGTAGTTATGTAAATTAAGGTTTTTTAAGCAACGAGTTTTTTTGCTTATTCTTGCAACTTTTTTTTTGATAATTTTAATTTAAAAATATCAATACTTTTAAATTAAGGAACTTCTAAAACGCCTCAGGTTCCATTATTTTTACGATTTTTAAATAAACTAGTCAGTTTTAAATTTAATATTTGAAATCACAGCAACCATGAAATGTCTCTCTCTCAAAAAATTTTTCTTAAGGGCATGTGTTACTTACTATATGAGTCAATTTAAATAACCCCGTTTTTTCAGAATTTTTACTTTTTCAGAAAAATAATAGTGGACATCCGTTAAGAATGCGAACACGGACGGATGTCCACTATTATTTTTTTGATAAAGTAAAAATTGTGGAAAAAAACATGGTTATTTAAATTGGCTCATATGGTAAGTAACACATGCTCTTAAAAAGTTGTAATACAGCTTTAAATGAAAAGCAAAAAAAATGTTAATGTTTCTTTAGACAAGGTTTTCTTCATTTTAATTTTAAGTCTGTAAATATTTTGTACACTTATTTTTATACGGTATTTTTCAATTAATTGTAAGGGATATTGCGATTCTTTTTTTCTGTCAAAAATGTATCCTTCGAGAGAGAAATATCCATAAAAATGTATTTCCTTTTTCATTAAACTAAATTTTCAAAATCTACATTTGGACATCGATTTTCTTATTTGTGTTTTTGAAAAAACTCTGAAACTCGTTTCGAGTTACTGTATTTCTCTTCAAAATTTAAAAAAACAACAATTGCGAAATATTGCGAGGAAAAGATTTTAACGAGAGATTACTTTATTTCTAATCTGTAAATAGATGTCTAAGAATTCGAAATTATACACACGAATGTAGCGAATTTGCGAGAAAAAAAATGACAAAAGCTTCCAGTAAAATTGGTTGAACAGTGAACACGAAAAAAAGAATCTGAGTAATTTTCTCCGAATCCCAAATGGTTCTTTAGTTTCATAATCTAATTGCACTTTCTGTTCCGTCCATTTTATTGTCTTCGATGTTATTTATGATTTTTAAGTGAAATTTAATACATGGAAATCGAGGGGTTGCCCATTGGAAATTTCACATTCAAAAACGGCTAACCCCTCGATAGAAAGAGAGAGGAAGTTAGTCCAAGTTTTTGGGGCGAATGTTTAGTTATGAAATTTTAAATGCTTTATCCGACTTCCGGAAAAGTTTGCACATTTGAACGAAGTTCGGACAATGAAAAATTGAGTTGAGAGAATGTGGTAATTACCATAAGAGCAAATTAACTTTCAGTAAATTAACGTCCGTAATAATAAATATTTTTATCTAAAACTAGGCGAATTACCTCCATCTGCATGAAAAGGAGGTAAATGGTAGTTCTAGAGAAGAAAATTTATTGTGGAATTAAATTTATACTTGTTACTTTCTAGGGACTAAAAAGAACTTTTCTTTCCCTAGAGAAAATTACTGTTTACACCCTGGGGACTAAAAAGAAGGTAAAAAGTACTTTTTACTCCATAGATTTTATTCTCTAAGTAAAAAGTATTTTTTAGTTCCCACGGAGTAAAATTCTGAAATTTTTCTGTAAAAATCAGTTTTTTTTACAGTTTTACGTTTTTTTCAGTAATTTCTCAAAGAACAACTTTTTACTCCCTAGGAAGTAAAAAAAACTTTTTAATTTATTTTCTAGAGTACTAGGAAATAAAAAAAGGGAGAAAATAGTTCTTTTCACCAAAAATACTTTTTTTATTCCTTGGAGAATAAAAAGTATTTTTCATTCCCTAGGGTATAAAAAGTACTTTTTTAGTTCCTAAGATTAAAAAAAATTTTTTACTCCCTCTTTTTTATTCTCTCGATAGTAAAAAAGTACTTTTTCTTATTCAAAAGTAGTTTTTCCTAAAAAGTACTTTTTACCTCATGAGAAACTACTTTTTTTTTAAATTACTTTTTACACTAGGGAATAAAATTATTTTTTTCTCTCAGAGTAAAAAAGAATACTTTTATCTCAGTAGGAACTGAAAAATATTTTTATCTCTCTAGGAACTAAATAATACTCTTTAATTAATAGGGAAGAAAGAGTACTTTTATTCTCCTTACACTTTTTATTCCCTAGTAGTTAAAAAGCACTTTTTACGCTCCTCTTTTTCAGTCCATGGAGAGTAAAAAGTTAGAGAGTAAAAAAATACTTTCTTACTCGAGGGAATAAAAAGTAGAGAGTAAAAAATTACTTTTAGTCTCTAGGAGAAAAAGGTACTTTTTATACCCTAGGGAATGAAAAATACGTTCTTTATCCTAGGGACTAAAAAAGTACTTTTTATTTTCCAAGGAATAAAAAAAGTGTTTTTTTTTAAAGAACTATTTGCTCCCTTTTTATTTTGAGCTCTAGAAAATAACGTAGGAAGCTTTTTTTACTTCCTAGGGAGTAAAAAGTCATTTTTTCAGAAACTACTGAAAAAACGTAAAACTGTAAAAAAAAATTTGTTAGTCCCTAGGGAGAAAGTAGAACTCTACCCCCGCTTTATAGACTTGAAACTGAATTTTCTCATATGGTAATTACCAACTACTTTTAAGGAAATTTCTTGAGGAAAGAAAAGTTGGGACATTTGAAATTTCGAGACTACGCATACGGACCGATGTTTAAAAATGTTTGTAATAAAAATGACTGTAATTGCAGTGAAGGAATGGACATGGAAGTAGACAGTGTGGAGGCATCGCCATGCGATGGAAAGCCGCAGCAGCAGCAGCTAGTGCGAACGAGTAAAACCAATTCACTCGCAATGGAAGTGACATGATGCCTGCTATCGGCACCCCTGTTGCTGCCATTTCGTCACTGGGGGCTTCGCTGACCTTACCTTGCCGATGTCTACCCAATCTTTTTTGGGGACTGGCTACAGACTGCGCACGCTTTACAGCGGTACCGATACTTGCAATTTTGCATTCATGATCGACACTTTCACCACGACTCGATAAAAACAATAAAAGACACATTTTATTATCCATTTAGAGTATTTGTCGATAATCAGAGTTGGACGATTCGAATTTAACTCTTCCAAGTTTAGAAATTAGAAGCCTTCAGATTTGTGATGCAATATCGAAGTGAGGATATCGATATTGGGATCGGATGTCTTGGAGGTGCCACTGTAATTAAAAAATAAAGAACGTCCGATACTTATGATATTTTTTATAATATATGCATGACTTCAGTTGTTTTTCATTCTTATGAAGAGGAACTATTGTTAAACTATTTACTTCCTTGGGAATAAACATAATTTTTTATTACCTAGGGAGTGAAACGCACCTTTTTCTCTGTAGGGACAAAAAGTAGTTTTTTACTCTAAGGAGTAAATGTGTTTTTAGTGCATAGGGAGAGAAAGTACTTTTCTCTCTGGAGACTTACTTTCTGGAGACTAAAAAGTAATTTTTACTAAAAAGTAGTTTGCATTAACAAAAGTACTTTTTACATCCTAGATTATAAAAAGCATGAAGTAAAAACAGTGTTTTACTCCCTAGGGCATAACAAGTATGCAGTAAAAAATTACTTGTTGTATCTAGCACAAAAAAAAAACAAATTTTAGTCTTAAGAGTGAAGAAAGTAATTTCACTCTTTAGGGAGTGATAAGAACTTCTTAGTAAAAAGTACTTTTAACTTTCTACTTTTATTCCCTAGAGAGTCAAAATAATGTTAGTCCTTAGGAAGAAAAAAGTGCTCTTTATTCCCTAAAGAGAAAAACTTACTTTTTATCCTCTAGTGACACAAAGTACTTTTTAGTCCCTAGGAAGTTAAAAGTAGAATTTTAGTCTCGCTTCTTAAGCATGAAAAATAGTTGAAATCATGCATGTGTTAAAAAATATATTCTTTTTAGTCAGTTTAGTTTAAAAAGCACTTTGAGTCTTAAAATTATTTGCTTCGAAATAAATTTTTTCTTTTTTGTCATTGAAAGTTTTCATTTTTTTGTATAAGTACCACTTAATTTTGTTCTATTTCATACACATTACTTAATAATATTCATTATGCAAAGTTTGAAGGAATTTCTTTTAAGATTCTCATAATAATTATTCATAAAACTGAAAATTTAACTAATACGTAATTTATGAAGAAAATATGTTAGGAAGTGTAAACTTTTGAATATGAAAAGAGGAATCATTTAGTTTTTATATTAAATTTTTTGTCTCAAAAAGGCTTTGCAGACTAAAGTGCAACTTAAATAATTATTTACTTATGTCGCTCTTCTTTATTTTTTCGACAGTGGTGCTCTCAACATATCCAAGCGAAATAAACTTACAAAAAAAAAAGAACAATAACTTTTTAATTAGTAAATAAAATAATAATCGAATAAACCGAATTTTATGTATTCAATTATTATTTAAAATATTTATTAGTAAAATTATTTTCCAGTGACAGTATATATATTGTCGAGAATTATATTTTTCGTCATTTCATTTTTGGGTAATTTGATTTTTCAAGATTTTTCAGTTGTCCTAAAAATCCACAAAAATATTGATATTTCGATATATATTCGTATATTGCATCGCTATTTCCAGCTGATAGGAAATCTAAACTATATTTAAAATGGCAAAAAAAATTTCCACAAAAAACATGCCCAAAAATAAAAACTTGGAAATTCTGAACAAAAAAAATACTGAATTAAAAAAAATTATCTAATAAAAAATTATTGTAACAATTAGCAAATGTTAATTTTTGTCAACCTATCGAGAAGATTAAACATCATTAATAAAATTTTCCAGTATTTTCAATTCTTTTGTGACATTTTCACTGTTATCATATTTTTTCAAGGAATTTTGTATCATACCTAAATTTCGAGGCTTCTAATTTTGAAATTGGAAACTTAAAAAATTGCCTCTCTAGCTTTCGACGCATCAAAATTTCAATAATGTCATATTCAAAAGATTTCAAAAATCTTGAATTTTTCAAGCTGAAGAATGTGGAAATTTTTAATTCTGACAATTCTAAGTTAAAAAAAAAAATAAAATCCTCTTCAAACATTCGCCAATCAGTAAATTCTAAATTTGGGAGTTCAAAATTTCAATACTTGAAAAAATGAACTAATTCAAATTTGAAGTTAAAAAATCCACTTTATTTAAAGCTAAAACCTCAAAAATCGTCAATTTTTCGACACTTCTGAAAAAATCTTCTAATGCCTAACTTCCAAGCTTAAGGGTGTTGATGCAAGTTCTTGTCTAAAAGTTCAATTTTCTCATTTTGTTTGACAAATATCACAATTACAATTTTTTTCGCTCTGATTTGGTTTTCATTTTTCTAATTATTGTATTTATAGAATGAGATCGAATTTTCAGATTAGAACTTGGATCCAAACGTCCTTAAATTAAAATAGTTACTGAAACAAAGAAAAATTGTAATCCTGTCGTGGTGAAGAATTTCCAGACACGCTAAAGTTGAAGATTCGCGGAACTTCTCTCTTGAATTTCCGACGCGTTTGTTGCACTTGATATTCCATAAGCGTAAGTCCTCGTTCTTCCATGCAAGTAAAGCATCTTCTCGAGCTTCGAATCTTCACCGTACTCAATCTCTCATTATTATTATATTATTACAGAAAGAGAAGAAAGACTGGAAAAATCGAGCGAAATATTTGTTTTTCAATCAAATATTCGTTTCCAAGATATGAGTTTCTAATCTTCTCATGTATCGATATAGAATTATCGATATTTTGTATCGATACGGAATAATCGAAATTTGATATCAATACGAAATGATCGATATTTCACAGCGATATAGAATGATAGATATTTTATATTGATATCGAATGATCAAGACTTTATATCGACCTGAAATTATCGATATTTTCTATCGATACGGAATATTCATTTTATCGATAAGAAATTCATTTTACTCAAGAAATATTAAATTTCGAATTCGAATTATTGTACAGAGGGAAAATATTTAATTCAAATATTTTTTTTTAAGTAAAATGAAAATATTGAATTTTGAACTCAGATTTTGAATTTCTCGTTTTATACAAAAATATCGAAATTAAATATGTTATCGCTCTGTACGCAGTCTTATATTTAACAAAAGATTGGCGCTACAGAGCGAAAAAATATTTATCTATAATTTTCGTTGAGTAAAATGGAGAATTGAATTTTCAGTTTATCACTTGGGTTCAACGCCCTTAATATTGATATGGATGATCGATATTTTATATCGACATGGAATGATCGATATTTAGTGTAGATACGTTGTAATCGATAATCGATATGGAAAGTTTGTTTTTCAAAGAAAAATTTTTATCCAAAATATAAATTTCTAATCTTCCGTCATCTAATCCAAGAAATCCTATATTTCTTAGTTGAAAGCGTTTTTTTTTTTCATTCTAGCTCGAAATTTCTAATTTATTTTCTTTCTGTCGAAAATATATTCTGTCAGGCAATCGTGTCTGGAAATTGTTTGAAATTCTGTCGTCTGCGGTTGACCTCCGTAATTTGCGTCCGGGCCTACGAAGTATACAACGGGTATATCGAGACACTCTTGTCTTTCAAGTTAGTAGCCGAACGATTTATACAAAAGTACATAACGCTTTACGAAATTAGGGTAATATTTATTGTGAGAAGGTTCATACCCACCGACTTGTAATCTCACTCGAAATATTGTAAAAAAGAGTTTTTTCGTTCATTTTCATTGTACATAGAAAAATGTAAAGATTTTGTCGAAGATTTTTAATAATAGAAAGAGTTATATTTTCGAAAAAAATGAGGATTTTCGGAAATTTTGGTTTTACTTTGACTCTAGTCCAGCGAGACTTTTTCGTTTTTGATGATTCAAGATTTAAACACTTTTAAATACACAAGAAGGCATTTGAGTTTCGATTCTTTTAAAAATTTGGGCTTCACAGATCGTGTGCTTCCTAAATTGCGTGACTACACAATTTGAGATTTTTGTGTTTTAAACTTCAGAGAAAATGTCGATTTTTTTTTACATAATTTATTACACTTACGAGTGTAAATTTTTTAATTTTGAAAAAGGAGTTGATTTTGAAACAAAAATGTGTAGTTAATTCCAGAAAAATGATGTTTTTTTAATGGTGGAGCAACTAAATTTTTTGCATAAAGGTCATCTTTTTGACTGAAAAGATTTATAATCAATTATGATGTAAATTAAAATTCAATATTTTATTCATAAAAGGAAAAGTGACTTAAGTTAGATCGAAAACTGAAAAATAAAGTCTGACAAAAATTACGTATGATATATGCGACCTATTCTAACAATAATTGAACAAATCGCAATCAAAACAGTTTACAAAAGCCTTCTTTTACTTGTAGAAGATAAAACCACAATTTAAATTCAAAATTATGAAGTATGTGAAATTTTTTTCGATATATCGATATTTTTAAATATTTTTCAATCGGTGCATCGCTATTTCTTATCGATATTTTTAAGGTATATCGAAATTTCATTATCACTATTTTTATCGATTCTTTATGTCGATATATTTCTATCATGAAGAAATATCGATATAGTACGTTGATCACCAAGTATCGATTTAAAAATATCGATTACAAAGTATTGATATTCTATAGTCCTTTTTTTTATCGATACAAAACACGATCATTCCATACCAATCTATCGATATAAAATGATCGATATTTTGTATCGATACTTGATCGAGATTTTATATCTATATCGATATATAAAATATCGAATAATCCATATTTTATGTAGATATGGAATAATTGGTATTTTATATGGATAAGAAATGATCGATACTCGATCAGGATTTTCTATCGATGTAGAATGTTGATATTTTATATCTATATCGATATTTGTATCGATAATTTTTAAGGGCATTTAAGACTTACCCGTTTCCTACCTTACCGATTGTCGGTAAGATAGGGATCGGATAAGTCTTACATCGCCATAAATCCAAAACTAATTTTTTAATATCAGCACTAAACTGCGATGAAGTTTACAATAGCACTGCGTTCACGTTTGTGTTTTTACAATGAAAAAGTTATGCTTTTGAAAACTTTTAAACTTGATTGTAACCAATTTCGCTCGCTTTTAATATCTAAGTTGAAATCTGCATTTTTAATGATGCGAAGCCTTGAGATATGAATCTGGAAATTGTGGAACGCTTTCAATATTAGATATAGCTGTAAAATAATAGAATATGAATTATTTTTTATTTGAAAAATTGATGTTACATCCGAATTTGTAAATCGAGTGATTTTGAAGGTCGGATGGGTTGGTTTGTTGTCGTTTTACGCGGACTTGGATACATAAAAAAGTGAGAGAGAACCTGTTGGCACGAAGCGACAGTGACATTAACGAATCTAAATGTACACAAGTTATTCGTATTAAAGGGTCTTAGCTTACCTGTATTTAATCCATAGGCGTTCACGCGCTCTTCTATGTAACAGTCTGTGAATATTTTTTCAACTGGGAATCAATCTTCTCGAATCCCATTTCTATTTTTTGTTCTTTTTTATTTTACTCGGTTCTAACAAATTACGTAGAGAGATTAATAGCGCTTGTTGAATCGAAGGGGATTTGAGAAGACTTTTTCAGGAACTGGAATCCAACAATTTGTTTTTAAAACAGCTTATATTTTATTTATTAGATTTTAAGTATTGGATCGAATTTCTAATTTGAAAATTTTATTTCCGCATTTTAAGGCCTTGTAAGACTTATCCGATCCCTATCTTACCGACCTTTTTTTCTAAGATAAGATAGGGATTGGATAAGTCTATAGCATAGCCTTAAGAATAAAATTATGTCTATAGAGCGAGAAGTTTTTTTATTTTCAAAAGTCTGTGTATAAAACGAAGAAATCTAATCTCAAACTTTAATTGTCTCATTTTAGACAAAAATATTAAAATTAGATACTTTTTTCTCTATAGGCGCAATTATATTGAAAAAATGAAGTGAGAAAACGCCTAATTCTAATATTTGTTGAGTAAAATGAGGAAATGGAATTTTGAGCGTAAAACTTTAATCCAGGACTCTTAAGGCCATTTATTACTTATCAAATCTCTAATTTACCGACATTGTAGAGGAAAAACTGTCGGTAAGGTAGAGATCGGACATTGTAGAGAAAATGTCGATAAGGTAGGGATCGGATAAGTAATTCACGACCTTAAAGTAGAAAATTAAATAAAAGGATTGCTCTTTTTTAATTTCGGAACCCGTTTCAATTTATAGGCTTTTAATTATTTCTAAATAAATATTGAGACAATTTTCGGAGCTTTTAAATTTGAATGCTTTTAAATTGACTTCAATAAAAATTGAAACTAATTATAAATTCCTAGTTTAGAAAATGAAATTACCAACTTTTGGAAAATTAATTTTAAGATTGGATTCCAGCTCTTGATTTTCGGACTGACAGTTCGAACGATAGCGAAGAGCCTTCGTTCCTTTTGTACACTTAACTCGAGTCTTCGTGCTTAAACTCGCTACTGAAAAATGTAATTTTCCAAATGTTAATAAGTACCGCAGATAAAAGAAAAAATATATAAAAATGGCACAGAGTATTCTTGGCAATAATCAGAGACTAAAAAAGGTCGACGAAACCCTCAAACGTTCCAAAAACTTTCGATTACGAAAATGAAAGATTTCGGAACACCCGAGCGTTTTTCATTATTTTTCTTGTCTCTCTCTCTGTCTCTCTCTCTCTCTCTTTGGTTTTTTTTTACTTTATTTTCTATTTTTTCCATTTTTATTTTGTATAGAGAGCAGCAAAAGTCTGGTGCCAGCCGCGAGATTAAACGGGATTTAAATATTTAATGATGCTGCGGTGCGAAAATCGTGGGAAACATAAACGATGGGAGATGAGGATGATTAAATAATAATAAAGAAAAAATACTGTACATATAAAAATAATTACGCTTACTGTATCTCTTACTTTTAGGTGATTAATTAAATGTAATTAATGTTGTTGTGGTAGGCGCACAGCGATGTGTAAGAAAACTATGAATAATTCGAAACAATTTTAGGAGGAGTAATAAAGAAATTTTATCCTGGAAAAGACTCCGAGTTTAATTTATTGTGAGAAAAACTGATTGTGAAGTTTGGAATTTATTTTGGAAGCAGATTTATGATAAACAGCGATTAGGAAAATTAAAAATTATGAAAAATGTAAATTAGGAATAATAAAAATTATGGACAAGAAAAATTAGGAAAATGAAAAATTATGTCAAATAGCGATTAGGGATATTAAAAGTTATGAAAAATGTAAATTAGGAATAATAAAAATTAGGGCAAATAGATTTACGGAAATATAAAAATTGTGTTAAGGGTGTTGGAACAAAGTTGGAATGTAAAAATTCGATTTCTTAATTTTACTCCACAAATTTTAAATGTGGAATTTTTTACTTGGAGTTAAATTAATCAATTTTTAACTAGAATTATGCGTACAGAGCGAGAAAATATCTAATTCAAATATTAAAAAAAATGAAAATTTTCAATTTTGAAATTAGATTTTTAATTCCTCGTTTTATGCAAAAAGTATTGAATTTAAAAATTTTTTCACTCTGTACGCAGTCTTATATTTGAAAAAAGATTAACGCTACAGACCGAAAAAATATTTATTTATAATTTTGGATGAGTAAAATGGAGAATGGAATTTTGCTTTTAACATTGAATTCCATCGCCCTTAAATTAAAAAAAAATAAAAATCAGAGTAAAGAATGTTTAGGTTTCATGTTAAGATTAGATCGGATTAAACCGGATATTAGGATCCCTCTTTCAAAACAGGATTCTAAGCTAAAAATAAATTTTTGAAATTGTGGAATATCATTGCATTTGGTCGTAGTGACGTTCAAAAAATTGTTCATTATCGGTGCATAGATCATGCCCTTAATGAGTGGGAAATATTTTTACAATTCTAATCAGAGAAAATGAGTTTTCATGTGTGCAAGTTCAAGACCTCTTCTGAAATTTTAAATAGGGACCATACTTAAAGTACGTAAGAGCTTAAAGGGGGGAGAGATCAAAAGATTCCGTTACGACTTGTTATATAGGGCAGATGGGGGGGGGGGGTATTTCAGTAATGTACGTAATATTTAGAAATTCGTAAATTAAAAAAATAATTCCCAGAAATTATCGTAGACTCGATTTATGAATTTTTATATACGATTTATAATTTTTATAAACAAAAAATTACTTAAAATAAGGGTGCGAGGGGTAAAAATATTTTGTTACGAATTGTTATAGGGCGTGGGGTGTCTTAAAGTAGGCTTAAAATGCGTTACGTAATTTAAGGCCATGTAAGACTAACCCGATTCCTACCTTACCGACATTTTTTTATCAGCAATACTACGTCTGCATTTATTAAGATATCAAATTGAAAATTTGTATAATTGAAGCTAAAACATTAAGGTACATCTATCTGGTCCTAAATATTGACATTTATAAAAAAAAAATCTTCCGAAAATTTTTTTTTTATTTTTCCAAAAATTTAAGACCAGATAAACATACCTTAGCATATTTTCTTTAATTATAGAAATTTTCAATTTGATATCTGAATAAATGTAGACGTAGTATTGCAGAGAAAAAAATGTCGATAAGGTAGGGATCGGGTAAGTCTTACATGGCCTTAAGTGCTTATATATAGAATGATATTACAATAATAATGTTATATTGTATATTAAGATTTTTGAAGAGAAAAGATATATTTTGAGGCACATGAATATTTCCCAAAAACTAAGAAAAAAATTTTCGAATCTCCGAATTTTAATTAATTAATTGATTACAATTTAATTTTTCAACTATTTTACCTCATTTTTATTTATGCGAATCGTCGTTTGTCCTAATGTTTATAATATTTTAGATAATTTTTATTTCTCAAAATATTAATTAAAAAACTAATTATAAAAAATTAATATTAATTTAAAAAATTAAAAATTACAGCAATTAATAATTAAAAAAAAAAATGAAAATTAAGTCAAAGAGAAACTTGGTAAAATAAAAATTATGTGAAATATTCAGAGATAATCTAATAATTGTAATAAATTAAAATTTGACCAAAATAATTTCTTTTAATTGGCAATATACATAATGTTTTTTCATTCGATGCACTTTTTTTACGATGCATTTCTTGATTACCATATCTTGATAGCCACCCCTTAATTACCACAATGTGCATTCTTTCTCATTTGAAATTATAATATCATACGCAATTTCGGTTTTGCAAACACACATATTTAAATTTTAAGCAATCATTTAGGATCAGTTGCATTTTTGCAGTTCTTAGTGTCGTTCATTGAACATAATAGTAAAAAATTATTTCTCATTTCTTTCTTGAAAAAATGTCGAAAATTCAAGATTTCTATAAGGACCAGAACGTATTTATCACAGGTATTTATTTTATTTATTTATTTTTATTTGTTTATTTATTTCTGTATTTATCACCCAGAATTATAAAAATTGCAGGAAGATTTTCTGAGACCTGCAATTATAGTATTTAGGAAAAAGATTAGCTGTAAAAATTGAATTATAAAATGGTTTCAAAAGGTTTCAAGAAATTAGTAGGGATTTCACGGAATGTCCAAGAATTTGAAAGAATTTTAAAGAACAGAAGAAATTTTAGAAGATTTAAAATTTATTATATGGTTTAATCAACTTTTTTGAAATAATATAAAAATAATTTTTGGAATTTTATTGGATGACAAAGAATTTTTAGAAATTTGTTTTTGATAAAAGTGGAAATCATCGTAGTAAGAATTTTTATAAATTTGCAGGAGGCACAGGATTTATAGGAAAAATTCTTTTAGAAAAATTGTTGAGAAGTTGTCCGGAAATAGGGACCATATATCTTTTGACAAGGTCCAAAAAGAACAAAACAATTCAAGACCGTCTTACTGAATTCTGCAAATTACCTGTAATGTAGACAAAGTTTTCAAATTTTTTACTTTTCCATTAACATTTCCCTTTTCCATGATTTTTTTTACTATTTCCCTTTACTATACTTTCCCTTTACCATGATTTTTTACCTATTTCTTTTTAGATTGGTTTCCCCTTTCCATTTTCTTTTACTATAATTTCCCTTTAAAATTTCCCTTTACCATGTTCTTTTACCAAGATTTCCATTTAGAATGTCCTGTTATAATTTCCCTTGATCATTTCCTTTTACTATTTCCCTGTATCATAACTTCACTTTATCATAATTTCCCTTTACTATTTTCTTTTACCATTTCCTTTTACTATAATTTTCCTTTACCACTTCCCTTTATCATTTCCTTTTACAATGATTTCCCGTTACCATTTCCATTTTCCATTTCCTGTTACAATTTCCTTTATTATTTTCCTTTCCCATTTTCCTTTACAGTGATTTCCATTTACCATTTCTTTTTACAATAATTTCCCTTTAGGATTTTCCTTTACCATTTCCTTTTACCAAGATTTCCATTTACCATTTCTTGTTACAATTTCCCTTTATCATAATTTTCTTTCCCATTTCCTTTTAGATTGGTTTTTCTTTACCATTTTCTTTTACCAAGATTTCCATTTAGAATGTCCTGTTATAATTTCCCTTGATAATTTCCATTTACAATTTCCCTTTATCATGACTTCACTTTACCATAACTTGCGTTTACCATTTTCTTTTACCATTTCCTTTTACTGTAATTTCCATTTATGATTATAATTTCCTTTTATCTTGTCCTTTTACCATGATTTCCCATTTCCATTTTTCATTTCCTGTTACAATTTCCCTTTATTATTTCCCTATTCCATTTTTCTTTGTAATGATTTACCATTAACATTTCTCTTTACCATTTCCTTTTACCATTTTCCATTAATAATTCGTCTTGTTATTTCCCGTTACAATTTCCTTTTTCCATTTCCTGTTACAATTTCCCATTATCATTTCCCCATCCCATTTTTTTTACAATGATTTCCCTTTAGCATTTCCCTTTACCATTTCCTTTTATCAATTCCCAATACCACGATTTCCTTTCGCATTTGATTGGTTTCCCTTTATCATTTCCTTTTACGGTTTCCTTTTACCATGATTTCCCATTACCACTGCCATTTTTGAATTCTCGTTACAATTTCCCATTATCATTTACCATTTTTATGATTTCCTTTTACTATGATATCCCATTTCCATGATTTCCTTTCTCATTTCCCTTTTGATTGGTTTCCCTTTACCATTTTCTTTTACCAAGATATCCATTTATCATTTCCGTTACCATTTCCTTTGTCAATTTCTTGTCACAATTTCCCTTTATCATTTCCTTTTCCCATTTTCCTATACAATGATTTCTGTTTACGATATCTCTTTGTCATTTCCTTTTACCAAGTTTTCTGTTTACCATTTCCTGTTACAATCTTTCTTTATTGTGATTTCTCGTTATAATTTCCCTTTATAATTTTCTTTTACAATTTCCTTTTATCTTTTCCTTTTACCATGATTTCCCATTACCAGTGCCATTTTCCATTTCCTGTATCAATTTCTCTTTTCCATTTTTCTTTACAATGATTTCCCTTTACCATTTCCTTTTACCATTTCCCTTCAACATTTTACTTTATTATTTCCCGTTACCATTTCCATTTTCCATTTCCTGTTACAATTTCCCTTTAGCATTTCCCACTTTCCTTTACAATGATTTCCCTTTACGATTTACTTTTACTATAATTTCCCTTTACCATTTCCCTTTACCAAGATTTCTATTTCCATTCCCTGTTACAATTTCCCTTTATCATTTCCCTTTATTATGATTTCCTTTTACTATGATTTCCCTTTACCATTTCCTTTTACCAAGATTTCTATTTACCATTTCCCATTATAATTTCCCTTTATCATTTCCTTTTACCATGATTTCCCGTTACCATTTCCATTTTCCATTTCCTGTTACAATTTCCCTTTCTCATGTTTCTTTACAATGATTTCCCTTTAACATTTCCCTTTACTATGATTTCCTTTCCCTTTTCCCTTTGCCATTTCCCTTTACAATGAGAAGAGCCATGGTTTATAGTTTTTTTTAATGAAAATCGATTTATCTGATTTTCTTGTAAACTATCAATCCTAGAAAAAAAATTCTTTCAACAAAAATTGTGTATTTCGATGAGATCTATCAACTTCTGTTAGAAACCTTTAAAAATTATTAATTCACTTTCTATTAATGTATAGATGTTCGAGCCATTGCGAAACAAAAATCCAGATTTCCAAAAAAAAATCGTGGGATTAAACGGGGATATAAGGAAACTTGGTTTGGGATTATCAGCTGAGGATCGAAATTTAATTACAGAAGAGGTACGCAACGATCAATTTTAAATACACATAAAAAATATTTGAATTCCCAATTCACGCAATTTACAATTAAATAAAAAGTTTTCCAAACTAAAATTTAGTTTCCCCTTTATATTAAAAAAAAGCTTATATAGAAACATATTTTTAAAAAAACCCTAATTTTTTGGATCTGAATACTATCAAAGCCACAAAGTTTTCTTTATTTCGAACCAAAATGAACGACACTAATTATTTAATCATTTTTAAGGTTTCAATTATAATTCATGGAGCAGCGTCTACAAAATTTAATGAATCTTTGAGAACCTGTGTGCCAATAAATGTAACTAGTGTAATTGAACTAATAAGTATTAGCAGAGAGTGTAAAAAATTAAAAGTAAGTATTTTCATCTATGTCAATGACTCTTTAAGTTTCCAATATTTATTCTGATCTATGGCCTCTGGCTTATGAATAAAATTGTCACCTAATGCCGTTTACCCATGTCATCACATTGTTATTTGTCCTCGAACTAATTTGAACTAATTATCTAATTTACTTCAGGCAGCTATTTACTTATCCACCGCATTTTCTCAGTGCATCTATGACCATATAGAAGAAAAAATTTACCCATTAACTATCTCGATTGAACAGCTCAATAATGCTGTAAAATTCATAACAGAAAAAAAAATGTCAGAGGACGAGGAGGAGAAATATGTAAAAAAGTATGGCTTAATATACCCTCTTATAATTTATTTTATGAAACAATTAATAATAATTATTACATTAATTAATTCCCAATTTAATTTTCAGCATTCTTGGAAAATTTCCAAACACATATGCTCTGACAAAATCGGTTGCTGAAGGAGAGCTCAATGAGAATGCAAAAGATCTTCCTTTCTCTATTTTCAGATTTTCAATTGGTGATCGAAATTTGAATTGAAAAATAATCTAAAGCGAAAGATTCGGATTGAAATTCATTTCGAATCAATCCGAAAATTTTCGAATTATTCAATGAGACCGGTTTAATGCGGATTAAATCGGATTGAAAGTCCTTATTGACTGGATTCATTGCCATTTACCGGATTTATTCGTACTGACAGTTCGGATTCATTCGGATTAAAGGTTCGGAGTGATTCTGAATGTTATTTCGGATAAATTCGAATTGAAATTCATTTCGACTCAATCCGAAATTTTTCGAATTATTACAGAATTTTTATACGAACTTACAAACCAAAAAGATTCATTCCGTTTTAATACGAAGGGAGATTTCAATCCGAGTTAATCCGAAATCCATTCAAAATCAATTCGAACCTTTAATCCGAATGAATCCGGCTATCTGAATTAATCAGAATTATTTCGAACTTTCAATCCGAATAAATCGGGTCAATTCGAATGAATCCGTCTTTTTCGGAAATATTCTGCTTGATTCCATGAGACCTTATTGACTGGATTCATTGCCATTTATCGGATTTATTCGTACTGATAGTTCGAATTAATTCTGATTTTTTCGGATTCATTCGGATTAAAGGTTTGGAGTAATTTTGAATGTTATTTCGGATAAATTCGTATTGAAAACTTCCTTCGCATTGAAATTCATTCCGATTGAATCCGAAATTTTCCAAATTATTTCAGAATTTTTATGCGAACTAAACAGTTTTATTCCGATCGAATCCGACGGATGTTTTTAATCCGAATTAATCCAAAGTCCATTTAAAATCAATCAGAACCTTTAATCTGAATGAATGCGAATAAAATAGCCAATCCGAATTAATCGGAAATTCTAATCCGACTAAATTTGATCAATCCGAATTTTCAATCTTAATAAGTGCAAACTTTCAATCCAAATGAATTTGAACTTTCAATCCGAATGAAATCGAATTAATCTCTTCTATCCGAATCAATAAGAATGTTTCCGAAAAATTCGGGTGAATTCGGATTCAACGGATTTATTCCTATTCAAAGTTTGGATTAATTCTGATT